>VDFB02021501.1:0-44646 GCA_007258455.2 Sequoia sempervirens | reverse complement strand
TGTTATTTGGATAAATCTTAGGAATGCTGTTGGCTGATTGTGAAAATTCCTGCTTTGTTGAGGATCCCTTAGTCCATACTTTTTGCTATTTGCTGAAGGTAGATAGCTGTGCAAAGTTAGCATGGACTTAATTTGAAGCTGTTCTAAACATTCATTCTTGATTCATGCATGTATGTGGTGGATGAAGGATGAAATATCTGCAGCCCTTAGAAGATAGCACAATTTCCATGATACTGTGAAATTCCTGGTTAAGTGGGATATTGTTTTGAGGAATTGTCCATTGGAGGAACTCCATTGTCACTGTTCGTAGCAAGCTTCAGACTTAGGAACTTTTCTTTCCCTTTGCTCTTTTTCCTTTTTTTTTAGAAATTGAACAATACCAAAGTTCATTGCACATTGTAAAGCTAAATCTAATAACTAGATGGAGTCCAAGACTGCTGTTTGAACCTATAGCCTATGCGTATCAGCTTCCTATCTTAAGGACTCCTTTTCAAAGATCCAACTTCATGCTTTGTGTCCACACTTTGTATCTTCCATAAGGCCTCCTTGTGATTCCAGCAAATCACATCAAACTACTGAGGTATCTAAGCACTGTCATGACCTTACACCCGAGAGACCTTGGGATAGTGTTCTGCAACTCGATTGTGGGAGATTGTCTTTCAAGAGAGGTAGTGCACCTACGCACTGCCTGTGTTGAGAAGTGCATAAAAACACCATCAACATGTACTATGATAATATTGGATATAATAAAGTGATATGAAAGAGATAAATATGACAGTCAAAATTCAAGCACAGTCAAGAGAGAGGACATGGTAAAGAGATAAAATTGTTATAGTATAGTCATTTACAGGAAAAGGACAGTTAAGAGATAGTCTAATTAAAGTGTTTCGTAGTTTCAAGGGTTATATGATGATGGGGGTTAAGGCATGGTTTATACTTGAAATGCAATTGGGAAACTCTTATCCTTCTGCAACTCTACACATACATTGTTCTCAAAGTCTTTAATTAAAGATTCTTTTCCTAGGAGAGGATAGTGTATGCTGAACATACAAAATTGTGACAGTGTGCAAGCTTCCAACCAAAAACACTTTCAAGACAATTCTTTCCATTGGTTTTCTATTGTTGGTTCGGGGCTTGAAGACATTTGAACCAGCTATAGCCACATTTCTTTCGCTATCTAGTTGAGAAAAAGGGTTAACTTAGCATTAGAGCTTCTAGAACAATATCTGCCATTGTTAAACTCCTGGACTCAGTTTCTAACCAATGTAGATAGGATGTTATAAATGCCTTGTATGATCTATCTACATTTGAGGGAAATAGGTCCCACATCATTTTGGCAAAGCTTTTTCTAAGTCTATCTCCTTTCTTGTTGTTGGTAAATTGACTACACAAAAAAGTACACCATAGGCTTATATAAGCTAAATGGAGGTAGGTCACTCAACACTTGGCACAAAAGGTTGATGACTTAGTCATGGAGGTTGTTGGTTTACACACTCCAAGTGTTCCACCTATAGGACACTTGTCTACTCCTTTGTGACACCTTATGGAACACTTGTCAATACACCTCATAAGTGGATTGCCTCATCCTTGCCTATATAAGCAAGGTATTGTACACATTACAATTGGGTCAACTAATACAATTTCATGCTTGTTCATTTGTGCTTGTCATTTCATCTCTAAGATCTCCTAATTCTAATATGGTATCAGTGTTAAAATAAAACCTAATTTCTCCCTAGGGCAGATTACATAAATCTATTT
This sequence comes from Sequoia sempervirens, assembly GCA_007258455.2. Taxonomy (NCBI): domain Eukaryota; kingdom Viridiplantae; phylum Streptophyta; class Pinopsida; order Cupressales; family Cupressaceae; genus Sequoia; species Sequoia sempervirens. The sequence goes on along the minus strand of VDFB02021501.1, from coordinate 42,888 downwards.
TCTGTCTTATCTTTAACTTGCCACGTATTTCAAGTTTTTATGCCACCTACAGTCTAATTTGTTTTGGCTTTATCTCCAATCTCCATTGCCTCTGCTCACCAACTGTAGGAGATTAACTGTTTGTGGTGGTCCCTATAAATCCAGCTTTATGCAATGATTTTGACATAATTTTTGTATGAGATATTAAACTTGTAAGAGCTCTGTAGAGTCTCATATATCTGTTTTTGGGCACTTTCAATATATAGAAGATTTGTTTGTGTGTAGTAGCATACTTTATCTACATGCTCTATTTTTAATTTGCATACTCTGTTTTATTTTAATTCCCCTGCATTCTATAGATTGGTATCAGAGCTTTATAGATTCAGGGAGAGCTACGCTAAGTGTGAGTGAATTCAAAGATTGTTGCAACTCTAAAGTGCCCTTCCCTTCCACCTGAAGATTTCATCTATCAGAAATTTGTATCAATATGGCTTCAAACAACAGTTTGGCTTAGCCACAGGTTCCTATGCTGACTGAAAAGAATTATGATTCTTGGTTTATTAGAATGAGAACATTATTGTGTTCTCATGAACTTTGGGGATTTGTTACAGATGGATATTCAGAGCCAGTTGAATATGCAGCAGAAATGGCTCTAATGAATGCAGAGCGGAATCTATTAAAGGAGAATAGAAAGAAATATAAGAAAGCTCTTGGGCTTATTCATCAAGGCTTAAGTGAATCCATATTTCAGAAAGTATCAACTAGAGAATCTTCAAAGAGGGCTTGGGACACTCTTGAAACTTGTTACCAGGGTGTATCCAAGGTGAAGAATGTCAAGTTGCAGAACTTGAGGGGAGACTTTGAGAATCTAAAGATGAAGGACAGTGACACTGTGCATAGTTTTATGACTCAGGTCATGAATGTTGTTAATCAGTTGAGACAATATGGTGAGGACCTCTCAAATAAGAGAGTGATTGAAAAAGTACTTAGAAGTTTGCCAAAGAAATTTGAAGTTGTGGTTATACTTATTGAAGAGTTTAAAGACATTAGTCAAATGCAGATTGATGAGTTGACTGGTTCTCTGATTTCTCATGAATCCAAGATGTCCAGATATGATGATAATCCATTATAGAATGCTTTCAAAACTCAGCTACATGTTACCAGAGGGAAAGGCAGAGGAAGGTCTAGTAACAAAGGAAGAGGAGGCAGAATTGTTGATCAAAGAGACAACAAAATTCATTCAGAAGCTGAGGAGATATATCGATAGAACTCTCCTAATTTAAGTGGGAGTGATAGCGAAAATTGGCAGCAAGGAAACCAGAGGTATGATAAGTCTAAGGTACAATGTTTTTATTGCAAAAAGTATGGTCATTTTGCTAACAAGTGTTGGAAGAAGCAAGCAGATGCTGGTAAGCAGTTTGCACACATCATAGAGGAGTCTAAAGATAATCATAAAACAGTGTTTTTGACTTGCAATGTGACTCAAGCAAGTTCAAATGATATTTGTTTTTTGGACAGTGGCTGCAGCAATCACATGACTAGAAACAGAGAAATGTTTACTAGTCTAGACACCAGTGTTCAGTCTGAAGTAAAGCTGGGTAATGATTATAAAGCAAGTGTTAATGGTAAAGGAATGATTTTTGTGTATACCAAGAATGGTGAAAGAAGAACAATAGATGATGTGTATTATGTACCTAGTGTAAAATGTAATTTGTTGAGTATTGGACAACCGATGGAGAAAAGGTATAGAGTGTTCTTCAATAATGAGGTATGTACAATCATTAATAAGTATCCGAGTAAGTAGGTGATAGCAAGAGTGGAGATGACAAAAAATAGGATGTTTCCACTTAAAATCAGTAATGAACTATCTAACTCTTTGAATGCTTATAAAGTTAACAGTTTAGATGAATCTTGGTTATGGCATCTAGGGTATGGCCATTTACATTTTGGTGGTCTAGATTTGCTGCAGAAGAAGCTGATGGTGAAAGGGTTTCCCAGTATTCAACAACCAACAAGTTCATGTGAAAGCTGCATACTAGCAAAGCATCATAGAGAGAAATTTGTTTCTAGACTCTCATATAGAGCAAAAGTTCCATTGGAGATAGTTCACACAGATTTGTGTGGACCGATGCAAACACCATCATTGACTGGTAATATTTATTTTTTAACCTTTATAGATGATTATAGTCTGAAGACTTGGGTTTATCTTTTGAAGCAGAAATCTGAAACCTTTGCTGTATTCAAAAGGTTTAAAGCCTTGGTTGAAAAAGAGACTAGAAAATATATTAAAGTTCTAAGATCAGATAGAGGAGGTGAGTATATGCTAAATAATTTCATGGAGTTTTGCCAAGATCATGGAATCAAGAGACAATTTACTACTCACTTTAATCCACATCAAAATGGAGTAGCTGAAAGGAAGAACCGAACCATTATGAACATTGCTCGGAGTATGCTAAAGGAGAAGCATCTATCAAATGAATATTGGGGAGCAGCAGTTATATGTTCAGTTTATATCTTAAATAGGAGTCTGACTAAGATTGTGAAGGACCATGTTCCCCAGGAAGCTTGGAGTGGTAAGAGTTGCAGTGTATATCATTTGAGAATTTTTGGGTGTGTTGCATATGCACATGTACCTGCAAAGATGAGAAGAAAGTTAGATGATCGAAGTGAGAAGAGTATCTTTATTGGATATAGTGAGGAGTCTAAGGCATATAGGCTCTATAATCCCATCACCAAGAAGTATATTATTAGCAGAGATGTTGAGTTCAAGGAAGAAGAGGCTTGGGATGGAAGCATAGATAATTTTGTTCTAGATGGAGTTGTATTATCTCATGGAGATGATGAAGGAAATGAGCAGGCCATACAAGATGGATAGTTGATTCCACAAGGACATACACCTCTAGCAAGCACTCCAAGAAGAGAATCTCCGAGAGTTAGCTAATCACAATTTAGAACACCTAGAACTCAAGAGCATGGTGAACCATCTGGCTATGGTGGACAACAAACAACAAAATTAGAGGTGAGTAATTAATCAAATCCCACACTAGCTACATTAAGGAATAGAATTAAAGGTCAGAAGTCTAGAAGCTTAAGAGAATTATATGAGCAAAATGAAGAAATAGATCAAGTTTCAAAATTTGCATTGATTGCATATGATCCAGTAAGTTTTGAAGAAGCTATTAAAGAAGATTTTTGGGTAAAAGATATGGATGAAGAGATTGATGCCATTGAGAGAAATAACACTTGGAATCTTGTAGATTTACCTGAAGATAAAATATGTATTGGTGTTAAATGGATTTATAAAACTAAGCTAAATGCTAAAGGTAAGGTTGAGAAGCACAAAGCAAGACTTGTAGCTCAGGGGTTTAGTCAACATCCTGACATTGATTATAATGAAACTTTTGCACCTGTTGCTAGACTTGATATGGTGAGGATGGTGTTGGCTATTGTAGCACAAAATAAGTGGAAAATGCATCAAATGGATGTAAAATCTGCATTTTTAAATGGATTTTTGGAAGAAGAGGTTTATGTGAAACAATCTCCAGGATACGAAATTGAAGGACAAGAAGATAAGGTCTATAAGTTAAATAAGGCATTATATGGATTGAAACAAGATCCCAGAGTATGGTATACCAAGATTGATGAATACTTGAATAGCATAGGATTCAGTAGGAGTCCAAGTGAGCCAACCTTGTATACAAAGGTGAATCATGAAGGAAAAATTTTGATAGTGTGTTTGTATGTTGATGATTTGATTTTTGCTAGAGATCTCTCTATTGATGACTTTAAGACAGCCATGAAAACTGAGTTTGATATGACTGATTTAGGATTGATGAAATATTTTCTTGGTATTGAAATTACTCAATCTGAAGATGGTATTTTTATTTGTCAATCTAAGTATGCAAAAGATCTTTTGAAAAGGTTTAATATGGTGAACTATAAGCTAGCTGCAACACCAATGGCAATTGGTACAAAACTCAGTAAGAAGGATCAAGGGTCAAGTGTTGATCCAAATTTGTATAAGAAATTGGTTGGTTGTCTCATGTATTTGACAACATCAAGGCCTGATATAATGTTTTCTATAAGTTTAGTTTCTAGATTTATGGAGTCTCCCATGAGCACCCACTGGCAATCTGGAAAGAGGATCTTAAGATACATTGCTGGAACAACAAATTTTGGTATTTTGTATACATCAGTTTCAGATTTTAAGTTGACTGGATATTCTGATAGTGATTTTGCAAGCAGTGCTGATGACAGGAAAAGCCCATCTGGGTATGTATTTAGTTTTGGATCAGGTTCAGTAGCTTGGGCATCAAAGAAGCAACCCATTGTGACCTTATCATCTGCTGAGGTAGAATATGTTGCAGTGACAGCAGCAGCTTGTCAGACTATTTGGATGAGAAGAATTTTGACTGAGTTGTTACATGCATAGGAAGAAGCAACTCAAATTTGCTGTGATAACAAATCTGCCATTGCCTTAGCATAGAACCATGTTTTCCATAAGAAAAGTAAGCATATTGATACTAGGTTTCATTTTATTCAAGAATTGGTAAATGGAAATGAAATTTGTATGGAGTTCTGTAGATCAGAACATCAATTTGCAGATATATTTACAAAACCTCTGACAAAGGGGCTGTTTGAAATTCACAGAGAGCATATAGGGGTTTGTATGATTAACACTAGTTTTTTGAAGCATATATAGTCGAAATTAGGGGGGAGTGTTAAAATAAACCATAATTTCTCCCTAGGGAAGATTACATAAATCTGTTTTCTGTCTTATCTTTAACTTGCCACGTTTTTCAAGTTTTTATGCCACCTACAGTCTGATTTGTTTTGGCTTTATCTCCAATCTCCACCACCTCTGCTCACCGACTGTAGGAGATTAACCGTTTGTGGTGGTACCTATAAATCCAGCTTTATGCAACGATTTTGACATAATTTTTGTATAAGAGATTAAATTTGTAAGAGCTCTGTAGAGTCTCATTTATCTGTTTTTGGGCATTTTCAATATATAGAAGATTTGTTTGTGTGCAGTAGCATACTTTATCTACATGCTCTGTTTTTAATTTGCATTTTTATTTTAATTCCCCTGCATTCTACAATCAGAGCATTAGGTGGAGATTTTTGCAAGCCATTAGATGAACAAATTTGTTGTATTTTGTTAGAATCCATTGCTGCATGATTAGAGGATGATGGTTAAGCGTTTCTAAAGCATTTTTGAAGCGTTGTTTGGAGTCGACCTCTATATCTCATAGCAATCTGGAAACGACTCCACCCCTGTGGCATAATCTGCTAAAAAAAGAAATTGGAACACCTCTAGCTCACGGAGGCCCAATTTTTGCAGATCGTTGAGGTTTGTGGCAGTCAACATACACACCCAACAAGGTGGAGATGGGCGACTTTGGAAGAAGTTGACAGGCGATCGGTGGCTATGATTTTCGAGGCCCGCAAGGCTGTGATTTTTGCTCGAAAGGCAGAGGCTTCGATTCTGAAAAAAGAAGAAGCCACGCAATAGCCTATCCTTGGCATGATTTTATCTGGTAGCCCAATCCTGAAACCCAATCTACAATTCGGCTTCCACAGTTTGCAAAGTGCAGTGCAATAGGCCGTGATTACATTTTGGACCCCTTGTGAAAGCGTTGATCAGTGTTCATACCATCGCGATTTAATCTGGAGGTGCCTTATTCAATTTGAAACTCATGAATTCTCCTTGTCATACGTGGATGATCTCTTGGCGTGCATGGAGCTTGGCATATTTGAGCTTGGGATTTCCTGTTCTTGGCAGGTCGTGCCCAGCCATTGGGTGTGATTTAGCATCTACACTGGATGCACATGAAATCTTCTCTGCCTTCACACCATTCAAATCCACTTGGCCCTCTCTTCTCTCATATTTGCAACGACTAGCAACATTGAGGATCTGCGACCTAAAAATGCTTAGCGAGCCTGCACTAAACTCTCTACTGCTTACTCATGATGCAGGAAAAATGAGCTACATTTGCTAATGACCCAACGATTGTGGCCACAAGCCAGACATGGTCATGGTTTTAAAGCAATTGTAGTTGTTTTTTGCAGCCTTGAAGTGCAGTGATATCCCACTCAGTTGAGAGATCAAGTGAAGTTCGACAGAGGCTTGAAGATCCGGCATAAAGGCATAGGGAAATCCACGCAGCAGGAACTCCTTCATTGGCGGCCTCCTTGGAGGTATCAACTCCTCCAATGTCTCCACTAAATCTTGCAAAGACCCGGTCAAATCTCAACGGCAGTAACAATTGGCAGTTAAATTACTTGTGTTAATTTGTTTTCTAGCTGTCATAATTTACTTTCAAAGTAATTTTTTGATTGACCACTTGGGTATACATCAAAATTTGCAAAGAGAAGGGAGGGGAGTTAGAATTTTTGTTGTCATAGTTAAAAATTTGTAAAAGAGTACTATTCTTTTGCAATGAATGTGACATTTGTAAAACGCACTAACTAATAAAGTGCCAAAAGGGGGGTTATCTAATCTGGGGGGGTTTATTAATCTGTTGATTTTCTATTGTCTTAGGGAATTAACCTACTTCTAATTATGGGATATGAAACTCATTCTTCCGTAATTAAGCTAAACAAGGGAAACTATAAGTCTTGGTGTGAAGGCATCCTAAAACATCTTAGGTATCACAATCTTCTACCCCATTTGTATGGACTTATCCTTGAACCTGCTAATCAATTTCAGAAGGATAATTGGGTCAATAAAAATGATCATATTGTTGGATTAATCAGCTTACATATACCACATGACACTTTGATTGTCATTATGGATATTGTGGGTCCACATGCTTTATGGATCAAACTTTGGGAGATGTATGGAGACTCAAATGTTTCTCCATTCCCACATGATCTTGCAATGATCACAAATGATATCCCACATCATGAAGAATGTCACGTTGACATAGTGGAAGTGTTCATTCCACCTCCTCTTGTTGCTTCATCAGATTTTAGAGTCGTTTCTTCAAGAACTTCCAGCACTTCTTTGCAACAAGATATTAGTCTTCCTAGCATTGCTGATTGGGACACAATCCTACTTGACATTTCTTGTCTATTTGTAGAGTCTCGTATTGCTGACTTGGAAGCACACATAGAGGACATCATTCTTCTATTTGATGACAGTTTCAATGAAGCTGCATTAGAATTGGTCTCTTTGGATATTCATGCTCTACATCTGTCTTCACATGGTTATGGATTTTCACCATCTTCATCTATTAGGCATGCACCTGATTTGATTATGACATCCTTCGGCATCGACATGGGAACACATGAGCACACTTCGAAGACATCATGGGCACCTTCATCATCATTCTTGGATGAGCTTCAACTCTATTCAAGATCATACATACATCTTCTCACATGGGAAGATATCCTGCATTTTCAGTTGGTTTCATTTCTTCCCGAGGGAAGGAACATTGTGACACGTTCTTGGATCTACATCTGCATTCTCTGTCAACTATCCAACTTTAATGTAGCAGGACATGTATTATGGGGGGTCTAATAGAATTTCTATCATTTTCTCTCTTATGGAGGAAATCATATATTGTACTTAGTGAAAGAAGTAGTACTTCTTCATGTGTATAATTTTCATGCATCTTTTCTCTCTTTTGGGGGGTAGTTTTTTTTTCCCACAGGGTTTTCTACTTTTCTCCATTTCATGAGAGATTACATTGTAAATGAGTACCTTATCAGGCCTTGTTGTCGGGACTCATATTTTTAGTGTTTAGCTTACTCCCTAAGTATCACTTAAGGGGGGGTGTTAGTGTGAAATTCTATTCACACTATACTTAAGCTCACTTAGGTCAATATGACGTTAGACAACTTCTTGTCTAACTAAATGTGCAACCATTAAGACCTCTAGAGGTTACCAAGTTATTTGGTAAACCTTATGAGCTACCTCTTTAAGGTTGGAAGCATTTCCATCTCACCTCAAAGGTCACTCAACACTTGGCACACAAGGTTGATGAATTGGTCATGGAGGTAGGTCACTCAACACTTGGCACACAAGGTTGATGTCTTAGTCATGGAGGTTGTTGGTTTGCACACTCCAAGTGTTCCACCCATAGGACACTTGTCTACTCCTTTGTGACACCTAATGGAACACTTGTCAATACACCTCATTAGTGGATTGCCTCATCCTTGCCTATATAAGCAAGGTACTGTACACATTACTATTGGGTCAACTAATACAATTTCATGCTTGTTCATTTGTGCTTGTCATTTCATCTCCAAGATCTCCTAATTCTAATAGTTTTGTTGAAAGGTTTCGTTACATAGGGTAGAGAGCATAGGTCTATGACAGTTTTGTTTCACTTGCAAAGGATGCTACAATTCAAAAGGACAGTGGGTATTTAAGTGGGTATTTAAGCATATATGCAAAGTGTTAGAATATGCATGAAGCAACAACCTACAGTCCAAAGGAGGAGATATGCATAGAATGGAAAAGAGGACTGTGTAAAAGGTTAGTGACAGGCAGTCCAAAATCTATATGTTACAATTTCTTGAAATTATTTGAATAAAATAATAATGCATGCGATATATGAGAGAAGGCTTTGTTATTCTTTTTTCAAAATTTGGAAATTTGTTGTTAGCCATTTAAGAGACAAAAATTTATCATTTATTTAAGTTTTCTTTTTTTAATACACACTCTCCTCTATACATCGGAGCTGATCTCTCTTCAGACATCTGCTCAACCTTGGGTCATGAGTAGTCCTTTGGTATTCATTTGAATTCTTTCCTTACCCTAAGCAGGTATAAACAATTGTGCAAAAATGTGGATTGAAGGGCCGATAAAATGGATTTTAGGAGCACATAAAATCGATTTTAGGAGTACATAAACAAGCAAAATGTGCCAAAATTTTGAAAAACCGATTGCTAATGTCCTTAGACCGCCATGTTGTTTTATGTAGGCTTCTTGGAAACTCAAGGAAAATCTCTTCCAGCTATATAATTTCATTGATTTTGTTGATCATTGTTTCGTCTATATATTTGATACGCTGAAGGATTTATTAAACTGAAAATATCAGGCAGATTTTTAGTCCTGAGTAGATTACTTTTATAGATGTCAGATTTACAGTATTGTGCCCTGCGTGGAATTTTAGGATCCTTAATAAATATTTTACTAATTGTTAAGTATTGTATTTCACATACAAATAAGAGGTAGGATACCAATTTTGTTTACATGCATTGCTTAATAGAATTGGTAAATAGTACTAGCATATATATCTTGGTAAATAGTACTAGCATATATATCTTAAATTTAAGATATATAAATTCAATATAGACATACTAAATTAAAAAATTAAATGCCTCCATAAATGTAATTTATATATCTTAAATTTTAAAATAAACCTAACATGAATAAATATAACATGCAGATTTGTAAATATTAATTATCTGAATTCCTTTGAATCTGTTTGGCACTGCAGATTTCTAATTATTATAGATATACAAGATGACATACATATTTTGTTGAGGACTTGAAGGTTTTATCACTCAGAGTGTTATACCGAATTGCCCGCTTAACCGTCGGCGGTGGTGGCATTGCGAAAACAAGAAATTACCTTACAATGTTGCACCTTCAAGTAGTGTCTAAATTAATTATATGAATTCCTTTGAATATAATCTACAATGAGTTGGGTCAATCCAAAACGACATTTTGGCCCAGATTCTCTTAGAGAAAGAAAATTTGTAAATATCATTTTATATTTTGATTAGAGTTTAAAAGATTTACCACCAAGAATGGATGTCATCGAATCTTCCAGGGCCCTTGCCATGGAGATACTTGTTGAGTGTACCAATGGGAACATAGTCATAAACAACACACATTTCTGAGTTCTGATCATAGTAGCGTATAAGGGATACAGCCCAGTAGTCATTAACAACTCTTGTGCCTAAGCATGCACAACATGCCTATCTCATTCCTGAACTGTTGAGAACCTTGGAGGATTGTGGTTTTTCTCTCTTCACTGCAACTCTAATGCCACCACTGATTTCTACTCTCTAAACTTTTCCAAACCCACCTACCTCAAAAAGAAGTGAGTCATCAAAGTTGTTGGTTGCATCTTGAATCTCCGAAAAACTAATGAACCTGCAACGTATAAATCACACAAAAGATATCAATGAATCATTGAGACACACATTAATATGAATGTATCACTTAATGGGCTGTACTAATTCTTGGTACTCAGGAAGCATCGCAGTTGCTCCAGAAAACACGGCAAACACGAGTGTGTACTCTACAAAACTCATCAACAACATATTGGTATCTCTGATTGTATAAGGAAAGTCCTAGACAATAATAGAATTGTTTTAGAATATATTAAGACAAGTGACACTTGTTAGATTTTGAAAATGGGAATCAAGCAGTCACGACTACCTTATAAATTCACATTTTCAAGGAAAGTTGGCCTTCGTTTCCATCCAAATTCCAGATGTAGAAGTGTGTTTATTACATATTCTTCTCCGCCCAAGGATGGAACCCAGGATTCCATTCATTTCTCAAATTCGTTCAGCTCTTCGCAGAGCTCGTTTGAAATTGAGATTCCTGAGAAAAGGGAAGAAGAGCACAAGGTTTCAGAACAAATGTGAATTTTCCTTTATAGACAGGTCCTCAAAGAGAATAAAAGGAATGGTGGAAGATCTTTTCCTGGGCGTGAAGTTACCTTGCATATACCGCAGTCTTACTTAAGATAGCGATTGTAGCGGTGATGTGAATGATGGGTATGGCGATGAAATGGAGGGAGGAGAGTTTTGTAGAGGCGAACACAACCAAAATGAATCAGTGAATACAAAAGTGGAGCTTTTCATAGCAAACTTTCACCGTCACCTTCCCATGGAACGATAAACTTTTGTGCTGGAATACTAGGAAATGGTAGACAGGGGCCTTGCATAAATCTCTATCATTATCATTTGGTATGGTATTCTTCTATCTCTATGTAGAATACCAAATGAGAATGAAAGAGAGTTATGCAAGGCCCATGTCCAGCATTTCCTGGTATTCAAGAACAGAAGTTTGTCGTCCGGGCAAGGTGACGGTGAAAGTTTGCTATGAAAACCTTCGCTTTTGTATTCACTGATTCATTATCACTGTGTTCACCTCTACAAAACTCTCCTCCCTCCATTTCATCGCCATACCCATCATTCAAAATCACCGCTGCAATCGCTATCTTTAGTAAGACTACGGTTTATGCAAGCTAACTTCACACCCAAGAAAAGATCTTCGATCATTCCTTTTATTCTCATTAAGGACTTATCTGTAAAAGAAAATTTAGATTCATTCTGAAACCTCATGCTCTTCTTTCCTTTTCAGAGGAATATCAGTTTCAAATGAGCTCTGCAAAGAGCTAAATGAATTTGAGAAAAGAATGGAATCCTAGGTTCCAACCATTGGGGAAGAAGAATGTGTAATAATCAAACTTCGGGATTTGGAATTTGGGTGGAAATGAAGGCCAACTTTCCTTGAAAATGTGAATTTATAAGGTAGTCATGATTGCTTGGATTCCCATTTTCAAAATTTAACAAGTGCCACTTGTCTTAATATATTCTAAAACAATTCTGTTGTTGTCTATTAAATGAAGATATTGCCTCTTGATTTTATCAGTGGGTTTTCCTTATATACGATATTACTCTAATACCAGTGTCAGAGCCCTATTTGTTTTTTCACATAGAGATAGTTTGAACTATGAAATGAATTTTACATTTATTTGGTGGATGAAATAAAAGAAAATTAGTTATTTTATTTTCCACAAATATTTTGTGACAATTTTTTTCACATAATTTCTTACTATCAAATTCATACCAGCTACTGCTAATGTCGTAAATGCTATGGCTGCTAGAACTATGCTCACATACAGTGATGAATAGAGATCAGACCATCTGAATTATTAAACTTATTACATTCTTCCTCAGAAACCTTGTAGATTGTACATCATATTTCTTCACAGTTTTGTATCATCATACTGGATTTTGTACTTTAAAGACCAAATGTCACGAGCCAAAGGATTGTAGTGACACAAACTAAAATTTTAAAATATTGTGTTGATAAGTGACAAATAGTTTGGTTTTATAGATGGATATATCCTCTCACATGATTGGTTCCTTTGGTTCCTTGGCTAGGACATTCCTGATACAATCAGATACCGATATGCTTTTGATGAGTTTTGTAGAGTACACACTCATGTTTGCTGAGTTTTCTGGTGAGTTTTGTAGAGTACACACTCATATTTGCTGAGTTTTCTGGAGCAACTGGGATGCTTCCAGAGTACCAAGAGTTGGTCTTTTATGAAGTTGGGAAAGCTAGAAAACCCTAAGCCAAACCACACCTTACAAACAAAAAAGATGTGGATACCCATAATCAGGAGAATGTGAGCATCTAGGGTGAATAAAATCCTAGTCGAATCGAAGACAAGATTGGAATCACGAAAAAAGGAGTGCTATAATTTCAGGTGATCTAGGGTGAAGTTCCTGAGAATTGTTGGAAATTTCTGAGCAACGCTTCTTTTGCCTTCCATTGTAGTATCAAAGAAACCAATAAAAAATAAAGAATTAATGCTGTTCCTAATCATAACTTCCCTACTGACTTTTCAGATATTATATTGACTATATAGTTGTGTATATTATTATTATGCTAAAATGTTCATGACAGAAATCTTTTTCGTATCTAAATCTATTCAAAGTGTGTTTTTAATCTTGCTTTTATATTTTTTCTATAAATTGAATGCAACTTTGAGAATTCCACTCAATCCTGCTCTTTAACAGTTATAATTTTTATAAAAAAATATTTTTCTCCTTTATTTATTTTTATTGTTTATATAGAATAGGGTAAAATCAAGGGCTTCAGGCAAATTCACCGCAGCAAAATTCACCATCAACAATTCACCATGGGAAAATTCACTGCCATGAATTGCTGCTGGTGAATTTTCCATAAGGTGAATTTGTCTTGGTGGTGAATTTTTCCCTAGTGAATTGTTGGTGGTGAATTGCTGGTGGTGAATTTTCCTAAAGCCAAAATCAAGGTGTAAAGCATGAATCAACACTATGAACTACCAACTACATAAAACTCAAATAGTGATGCTAATCCAACAATGAAGTACAAATGAACATAGAATTGCTAGCCGTGAATTTTCCCCTTTATTTTTTTCTATTGTTTATATAGAATAGGGTAAAATTGTGAAAATTCACCGCCATGAATTGCTTGTGGTGAATTTTCCATAAGGTGAATTTGTCATGGTGGTTAATTTTTCCATGGTGAATTGTTGGGGGTGAATTTTCGAACAATGAATTGCTTGTGGTAAATTTTACTAAAGCCAAAATCAAGGTGTAAAGAATGAATCAACACTATCAACTACCAACTACCTAAAACTCAAATAATGACACTAATCCAACAATGAAGTACAAATGAAAATAGAAACACAAACAATAAAGTAATATTACCATAATTCCTATGCCATGGTTGAATACCTTCATAGCTCTTCTCCATTTTGCTTTATATGCTAGCATCCCCTCAGATTTGTAGTATTCAAGAATAAGCCTAATGTTCATGACAGGAAAATATCAAAGATAGTGGTTGTATTCTTGAAATGAAAGGGATAGGTCTCTTTTATAGAAAACCAAATTAAATGATGAAGAATGATGATGATCAATGGGTGAGATTGCTTGGAGAAGTAGGGAAATAGGGTTAGGGAAAAATATGGTCTAGTTAAGGATGGACGATGAAGATTGAAAGGTAATAAAACCTTATCAAAGGTGGAGGCTAATTGGGATAAGGGAGGAGATTGGAACAAAAAAAGAGGTTGCTGAAGTAAATTAAATAATTATAAAATTATTTAATTTAGCAGGAATGGGGAAAAATTAAATAATAAAAGCAATTATTTAATTATAGCAAAGAGGGAAAACTTGACTTTTAATTAAAATTATTTGGAAACAATTATCTAATGAAAAAGTAAATAATAAAAATAATTATTTAATAGTGGAGAGAAAAATAGAAAATAATTAAATAACTAAGCTTTATTTCATTGTAGAAGAAAATAATTAAATAATTAAAATAAATATTTAATTATAGAAGGAAAATGGAAAATAAATAATTAAATAAATATTAATTTATTTAATTACAGAGAGAAAGGAAAATTAGTAACGTAATTAAATAAATATTACTTTATTTTAATCAAAGGGGGGATATAATAAAACAAATGAATTAGTTAAATAATGAAATTCATTTAATTAATAGAAGAATATGGCTTTAGAAAATAATCAAATCATTAAAATTATTTAATTATTTAAATTTTTCTTACAAAGAAGTTTACGTAGAAAGAAGTTTAGTAATAGTAAGCATGCTCTTTTTTTAAAAAAAAAAATTAATTATAAAAAATTGATTGATTGTCTATAAATTGATTAGTTATTTCAATGCTAAGAGTTATCTCTCAAAAAATTAAAATAAAGTAAGTGTAAGCAGGGTATGATGACCAAACAAAAGAGAGGAAGAAAAAACACATTAAAGGTTGATGGTGATTTCGAGCTCTAGTAGTCGAGCTAGGGCGTCCGTGCCCTAGCTTGCTTTCTATGTTTGCTTGCTGGTGTGTTGTGGGGGGACTCTTCTTGTGGTCTGGGTGTGAATCTTGATGTAGAAACTTTCTTTCCTTCCTATTTTCCTTCACGTGCAGTGGAGGGTTTCTTTTGCGCAGTCAGATCTGGCCCCATTTTTTGCTCTGTGCTTTGGGGGCTGGGTGTGGGATTCAAAGGGCTATCGTTTGAGAGGCTCTATCTGCTCATGAGGTTGGGTAGGGCTGTGCTCGGTGGGAGAGGGGTGGATATTTGGTGCTATCACATTCTTCTTGGGCTGAGGGTGGCGTGGGTGGGTGTAGGGTTTCATCTTTGCAGCTGCATACTATGTGTTTTGGTGGATCTACGGGGGTCTAAGTGCTTTCTTTTCTTAGTTGTGGACTGTGGGGTGCTTATTCTAGTGCGGAGTGTAATGCTCTTGATTAATTAAGGGTGGGTTTGTTTTTTTGGGATTTCCTCTTTTAATATGGCGCAAGGGGAGTCGTCTGGGACTGGACCCAAGATGGATTTTTGTTCTGCCTTTGGCTCGAAACCCTTGCCACAGGGGTGTAGGTTTTATGAAAATAATCTATTTGCACATAATTTGGAGAAGAATGAGATGGGTTTGTTAGGAGGGTTTCGATTACCAAAGATTAATGGCTACTTGAAAGATGTAAAGAGAGGCCGAATGTTGTTATCACGATGGAGATGCTCGCGAAAGACATTGATTACTACTCACGACATTCCCTTTACTGTAAATTATTGGGATTGAAAATCTCGTTGTAGTTTTTGTAGGCCTGGGTCTAGAGGTCATGGCTACCAGAAGGAGAGATGGAGATTAGGCTCCTCGCAAATAACTATTTTATGGTTACCTTTGATTGCAAGGCAGATAGAATCAAGGTTTTTGAAGGAGGCCCTTATTTTTACAATTAGGTGGGTTTGTTTATCAAGTCGTGGCATGCAGGCTTCGATCCGGCTGAGGAGATTCCTAGTCGGGTCCCAGTTTGGGTTAATTTGTTGTGGCTCTCGGTTGAGTGTTGGCAAGAGGATGTTTTGCATTTACTCACTTCAATGTTGGGTAAACCTGTAGGCTCTTCACAACAGACGTAGTTCAAAAAGGTAATGACTTTTGCTTGGTTCTGTGTGGAAATTAATTTAAGTAAACCATTTCCAGATTCTCTGGAAGTGAGTGCAGGATCTTATTCATGGGTTCATTAGCTTGATTATGAGACTTTACCATTTAGATGTCGCTTGTGTCAGGAGTACGACCACTTACTGCGGAGATGCCCAAGGGCCAAGCCTTTGGAGACTAATTCTTCACAACCTTCCAATGGTCAGCCTAGGGTGCACAAGGGCAAGGGCCCTATTCTGGGTGGTGATATCAGGGAGGAAGGCTTTACTCCTATCAAATCTCATAATAGAAACAAGGGGCATAAAAGGTCTATGAAAGAGTGGCAGGATGAGGATACTTTTAATAGATTCAAGATTTTGGAGGATTTTAACCAGCAGCAAGTGAATCCTGACTTGGTTGATTTGGATCAAGGAATTCTGGCCACTGATCAGTAGGGGCAGTTGGATGAGCTGGAGTAGGAAAACCATCAAGTGGTGAGTTTGGATTCACAAGGTGTAGTGTTGGATGGGGGAGGCCTTGGTCAAGGGTAGCTTAGTCCCGAGGCTTTTCCTGTTCCGTGGGATGATGGGTCCTTATAGTTGGTATCAGATCTAAAGATAGAGGCTTAGAAAGAATCAGGTAGTATTATGGTGAAGGATAGTGAGGCTTTGTCTCTTCCTGTGTGGAAGTCAGGCTTGGAGGGGGGATGGAACAGTAAGGTATCTCCTCATTTGGGTATCCTCCAAAAAGATCTTAAGAAAGGAGGGGCAGAGAAAGTCACTAAACTGGGGAGGAAAAAGGATTTGGAGAAGATAAAATTGATAGGGGAAAATTTGGTGGAGTCACGGTCAGTCAAGACTCTAGATTCTCATTTCTGAAAGCCATTTGAAATGATTATTCTTTCATGGAATGTTAGGGGCTTGAACAGTGGCCCTCGACAAAAAGTTGTTCGAAATTTAGTTAGAGGTCAGTCTCCTGCTATTCTCTTTTTATAGGAGACCAAACTTTCTATGGAGGATATGATGGGTATTATGCCCAAGATATGGATGAGTGGGGAATGCCAGTGCATTGGTGCTCAGGGTTCTTTTGGAGGGGTGGATTGTTTATGGAACCCTCAAAAGATTTGTCCTCAGTGGTGGGTGTCCTTTAGGTCCTCTATCTCTATGGTAGCCTATTGTTATGAATCTGGAGAATTGGTTATGTTTTCCAACATCTATGCACCAGTGGATATGTAGGGCAAGCAACTTTTGTGGTCGAATATTCGCTATGTATGAAGTATGGTTCCTTTTCTTCTGTGGATTATTGGGGGTGACTTCAATACTATCACAGAGATTGTTGAGAAACAGGGTGGTACTATGCGGTTGGAGGCTCCTTCCTTCTTATTATAGGACAATATTTTTATTTTGAATCTGGTTGATATCATGCCAGGTAATGGACATTTTACCTGGAACAATCGAAGGCCTGGTGAAAATTGTATTTCAGAGCGGTTGGATTGGTTTCTGGTTTCTTGCTTCTAGGTTGGGGATAGGTGGTCTTCTACTTCAGAGATTCTTGACTAGAGGGGCTCAGACCATTGGCCTATAAAGATTACTATCCTCTCGGCTAGGCAGCCCTTCAAGCCCTCCTTTAAATTCCAACTTATGTGGCTACAGGATCCTGAAGTCCATGACTTCATTGCTCGGTGGTGGCAGGAGGGTAGACCTTCCTTCAGTATGAAAATGTATGTCTTTACTAAGCTTCTTCAATTTGTTAAGTATAAGATTAAACATTGGAATAGGAAATGCTTTGGAAATATTTTTAATGCTGATGGTATAACAAGGGTAATTAGGGAGAATGGGGTGTCTGAGAGCTTGATGCAGGAGGAATCTAGGGCCTTGAAAGCTTTGGAAGAATGGGAGCTTTGAGAGGAGATCTTTTGGAAACAAAAATCCCAGATTGAATGGCTTAAGGAGGGGGATAAAAATTTTGCCTTCTTCTTTCATTCTGTTAGGGTGCGAAGGCATTGCAACTCTATTCCTGTTTTGGTCATGGATAGGGGAGAGACTTTGACTTCTTATCAGAGTATTTTAGAGGAAACTATTCACTATTTTTCTTCCCTATTCAGAGAGGAGCTACAGGGGATTTCGGTGGAGGAGAGATGAAGGAGGATCTTATGGGTGAGATTACTTTAGAAGAATTGGAGAGGATGGTGTTTCAGATGAAGAAATGAAAAGCCCCTGACCCTGATGGTTTCCTGATTGAGTTTTTCCAAGAGTTCTGCCAGATCATCAAACTTGATTTATTAGAGGTGGTTCCGCAAGTGCATCACTGTCCTTCACGGTGAACTTTCTCCACCCCTCCGAGCTTCATGCTCTGCCCTTCCGTCCGCTGTGGGGGTGAAAATAAAGTTGAACGGCAGACCCCTCTGCCTGGTCCAGTCTTGTTTCTGGCTATCAGTATGACTTCACACTTCGGCATAACCTTTCATCAACCCCTTCTCGACATCCTTTTGACCTCTACGCTCTAGACCATCGTTCAAAACCTAATTCCAGAAAATATGTGACATTATAGGATAAGAAGAAAAGCAGTCGTGGGTATGTGCCCACAATGTATAGTCAATCTGGTAGTAGAGATCCTCAAGAATATGCTTTACTGTCAAAGCAACCAAGTGAAGACATGACACACAAGAAGATTGTGCAAACACAATTCAGATCACATCAAGGATTTCAAAGACATGACATAGAGGTTGTGGATGCCACGAAGCTTTAAGAATGTCTGGTCAAAATTTTATTTGCTAAGAGAGATGACCGGGTGTCACGCATTTTTTTCTCATAGTGCTTGTACATGGGATATCTCTAGTCGTCCATTAAATTAAACATTGCATGGAGGATATGCACAAAATGGGCTGGTTGAGAAGGTTTAGGAACTCATGATAAAATGCACTGCTATGCACAACTTCCCGTTGTTTAATGGTTATGTTCTTTTGTATTTTACTTAACTGGAGCAGACGCGTATGGTTGCATATATACTGTCTCAAAATGAAGATCCAAATTTCAAGAATTCAAGGTTCCTTTACTGCAGATGAAAAAATGGTATTCAAAGAGTTTTCTCAAAGGCTTGATGCCTACACAAAGGCCTATGGCATGTCTTCTATTCAGAGGATCAAGAATAAGATTACCAGATGGACTTAGGTTAAGAGGAGATATCAATGTTTTGCCAAGTTTTCGATTATTGGTATAATAGATGACTGAAAAGGAAATTAAAAAAGATAAAAAGTTGTTTTACGGTGGCTATGTTGCATGCCATAGAAATGGAAAAAGGATAAAAGGGCCACGTCGATAATGTGAAAGAGAAACAACTTGATCGGGCTTGGTTGAAGGATACACCACATGCAAAGTTTGAGCAAAAAATTTAAGGAAATCGGGTTTCTAATGTGAGTTTCCATGGTATTTATTTTCACCAGGAGCTCCTTCATGATCATTTTTGAAGAGAATGCTCTCTTGTGGATGATACTTACCATGATAAAGTTGAATACATGGATTCAATTCATCGCGAAGTTCAAATGTTTTCCTTGAAGGGAATGTCTCAACAATTCTATATGAAAGGGGAATCTGAGGAGCGATTTTTGTCAAACATTGATGAAAGTTGATATGTCTTGTTCAAAATACAAGGATGAGAAGAAGGAAGAGCCTGATCATAAACAAGCTTTTTTGAAACTTAGCAAAATAAATTTGACATGTAGTTCATATTCAGTAGATTCTAATGTTTTCATGGTTAATGCTTGTGTCGACCTCGACATTCTAGAGAGATCTCTTGATCTTCAGTGCAGAGATGAAGGATATTTCTCAATATTTATTCAACAGAGAATTTGAACCTTTGAAGGCTGCATTGAAGGAAAAAATATAGGAAAGATAGAGGCTACATGTTGGCAACAATAGTCACTGTATTCATTAAGTGAAGGTATAATCACAAAGATTATCAAAATAACAGTCAAAGGTTATGCAAGTTCTTCGTTAGTGAATGATGACTTTTGATGATAGCAGAATGGATTTTATGAGACGGTCCAACAAGGTTTTGTTGAAAGGTTTCGTTACATAGTGTAGAGAGCATAGGTCTATGACAATTTTGTTTCACTTGCAGAGGATGCTACAAGTCAAAAGGACAGTCGGTATTTAAACATATATGCAAAGTGTTAGAATATGCATGAAGAATCTACCTACAGTCCAAAGGAGGGGATATGCATAGAATGGAAGAGAGGACTTTGTAAAAGGTTAGTGGCATGCAGTCCAAAATAAATATGTTTCAATTTCTTGAAATTATTTGAATAAAATATTAATGCATGCGATATATTAGAGAAGCCTTTGTTATTCTTTATCCAAAATTTGGAAATTTGTTGTTAGCCATTTAAGAGACACAAATTTATCATTTATTTAAGTTTCCCTTATTTAATAAACACTCTCCTCCATACATAGGAGTCGATCTCTCTTTTGATATCTGCTCAACCTTGGGTCATGACTAGTCCTTCGGTATTCATTTGAATTCTTTCCTTACCCTAAGCAGATTTAAACAATTGTGCAAAAATGTAGATTGAAGGGCCGATAAAATGGATTTTAGGAGTACATAAATAAGCAAAATGTGCCAAAATTTTGAAAAACCGATTGATAATATCCTTAGACCACCTTGTTGTTTCTATGTAGGCTTCTTGGAAACTCAAGGAAAATCATTTCCAGCTATATAATATTGATTGATTTTGTTGATCATTTTTTCATCTATATGTTTCATATGTTGAAGGATTTAGTAAATTGAAAATCTCAGGCAGATTTTTAGTCCTTAGTAGATTACTTCTATAGATGTCAGATTTACTATATCGTGCCATGCGTGGAATTTTAGGATCCTTAATAAATATTTTACTAATTGTTAAGTATTGTATTTCACATACAAATAAGAGGTAGGATACCAATTTTGTTTACATGCATTGCTTAATAGCATTTGTAAATAGTACTAGCATATATAGCTTAAATTTAATATGTATATATTACGACAAGATATATCGAGACATTCAATTTTTCATCATTCAACTTTAATATAGATATATTAAATTAAAAAATTAAATGCCTCGATATATCTCAGTGTATTTTATGTAATGTCCCGCCACACAACCTTAGGGGAAGTTGCAACCTACCACAATTTCACTACAATTTTTTTTTAAAACAAGACAAATACATGCATGATAACAACACAAAGCCAACAATCCCCTAAGGTCATGAGACAAAGATTAACTAATTTTCAATTTAGAACAACATGCATGAAATGAAACGTAACAAAATTCACTGAATCTAAGTAAAGTACATACATTCCATACATGAGATTTCCATTAAGACCATGAGATCCTTCATGGTTACTAAGGACAAAAGTTATATTATGACAATTACATCTCTCATTCCCAGAATGAGGTAAATCAATGACATGATTGTTTATTACAATTTCCACCTCGATGAAAGTGAGGGGTAAATAAAATACAAGCACTAGCATAAATGAAACCAAGGTAGCAACTGGAATCCCATGAGCTCTCCAACACGAAAGTCTCGTCCACATAATAAAATGCCAACACAACGGAGTATGGTGCACGTTCCACCCAACCATGTGATACCCGAAGGCTCACCCCCCATGCTAGGAGATAGTAACAAGGATTTCAGGGCATGACCAACAACCTCTATACATAGACAACATGACTCAACTGGGAAAGGATACAAACATGACATCACATGACAGAAAGGTAACAATGCTTCCAGATTCTAAATACATGAACACATTACGAATACAAACATAATGCTGTCTTAAGAGAAGTGTCATTGCAATGTCGCATGGGATATCCTGGAAAGTCTTCCTAGGTCCCGGCCCCCATCTCGGGATATCCTGGTAACCTCTAACGACTCCTGACCCCACATGCAAACCAATGTGGAATCAGTTATCTTTCGAAGGGACAAGATAACAATCTTGCCATTCCAGGCCTTCTCGTCTCATCCCAAGTCTATACAAGCACTTGCGTCCATGAGCGAGGCTAAATTAATCTTTTTAAATGTTGGTACCACCTATGCTAATTGATTGGTTTAAGTTTTCATTGAATTAACCAACTTGCATTGAGATCTCTTGGCACCACTTTGTGTGTCGGCCCTCAATGCAAGCCACTTCTCTAAGACAACACATGGAACTATGCCACCCCCAAAGAGTACTCAAGAGCAACCTAGGGATAATGAATCCCTAAACAAGACATGAAGTCAACCTATCCCATCCAAGATAACTGGGTTTAACTGGACACATTGCATGCACTACCCAAGGTAAACTAGGGTTGATCAATATAACAACAACTCAAGCCACATAAAATAAAGTCCTATCTGGAAGACTTACATAACACTGACTAGATTGTCCCACACCAAGAAGAAGCATCATAAGCAATATAAAGCAAACTACTTTAGGATTTCGTAAATCCGATTCACTCAACGCCTTGGTGCATTACTCAAATTAATTAAAATCAATTCTGGTACAATTACATGAGTGATCTAATGTATTGCAATTATTTCGTAATCTACGCTTGATCATTAAATCATAATGCAAAATTCTCATAATGATAATAACTCCATATACATTGCCAAGAATAACTTGATGATAATACACAATTATCATTTTAAAAAGAAAGAAAGCATATATATAAATTGCGTATACTCGACGTATATATAATACTACGCATTATATATATAATTAACACTTAACTTTTTACTTTAATATTAAAATATTCTAAAATAAACCATATTGCATTATTTCATTATTTAAAATATAATAAAAATATATTTCAATATATATATATATATATATAAATATATATATATATATAACTCATATATATTAAATATATTAATTATATATTTAAATAATAAATAATTATTATTTAAAAAAAACATTGGAATTCTGGATATTTATAGATATATATTAAATATGATATATATATAATATAATATAATATAATATATATATATATATTATATTTAATATAATATATATAAATAAAATAAAGAAATGATATATAAAAAAAAAACAAAGAATGAAACAGGGTTTTATAAACCCAAACACCCACGCCGCCCAGGAAGCCGCGGCAGGGGAGACGCAGGTCTCCTCTGCAGCCGTGGCCTCCCTGCGCTGGGGGCGACGCTGCCAGGGAAGGCAGCGACACTGCCTTCACTGGCAGCACCTCCCTCCACGGGAGCCACGGCCAGTGAAGCCGCGCCGCCCACGCACCGGGGTTTCATCCCCCCTACAAACGCCGCTCAAAAACAATGCGAACTCTGGGTTTAAACACAGAGACCCGTAACAGGAAAAAAATTAAAATTTATTTTACCAGACTAAAATTTAATAACATTACAACATTATATATGCAATATATATGCATATATATGTATATACACTCCATAATATACATATATATGCATATATATAGCATATATATGCATATATATAGGCATATATATACACAGTCATACTACATGACTGTAAAAATATTCTTGTTCAATACCCAGATTGGGAATTTGAGAAACAAACTGAATTCTCATAGAAGCATCACAATTTAACACCATAATTCCAAAATTTCACCCAAATGAAATAGAAATTTCTCAACAAAACAAGTTTTCAACAAAACCCATTTGAAATATCCAATTTGTTTCAAATTTCTCAATGATGGTTTGAATAAAATTTCTGGTTCATATTGTTTTCTAAATTTTTTTGCAAAACTCTTCATTTTCAAGTTTGAATGGTGATTCTATGATGGGTTTTGAAATCCAAGGTTTGATTTTCCAAAACTGATTTGAGCCATTTCAAACAAAAATGGTTAAAATAAAATTTGCATGAAGAAGGAAAAAAAAACAAGGAACCTTTTGTTTTCTCCAAGTTTTTGTAAAGTCCTTCAATGGAGGTTGTGCTCCTTCAAATTTCTCCTCCACCAAGCTTTTCCAATCCTTCTTCAACAATTTTTCTCCAAATTTTTTTTAAGTTTCCTCTTGCTCTCTCTCAAATTACCAAATTTTCAAAAAAGATAATTCAAAAAAAAGAATGCATTTACCTTATGGCCTCCAAAAAAAAATGTCAAACCCCTAATTTAGCCACCCACCAAAAGTTATTGCAAATTTAGATATTTTTGGATATATATATATTTTTTTTTAAATTAATAAAACAACTTTGTTTTCCCTTTTCAAATGCATAATATTCATTTAAAAAAAAACCCAATTCCATCTAACTAAATTCATTTTATTTCACAAAATTGAATCCAACTATTATATTTAAAACAAATCATTTTTAATTTTATTTTCTTACATGAGGAATGCAATACAACTTCTAATGTATATATTTTTTTGTCTCATTATTTAATAATGCTAACACAATTGGACTAATTTAATTAATCCTCCATAAATCTAATTCACGGTTAGATCATTCATCAATTGCATTAAATCAACTATTAAATTAATAAACACCCTATTATGAATTTTGGCAATAAAATTAAATAAAGCAACACCATTTCACTAGGAAATTTGAATCATGCAAGCAATGGGAGACGAGATGACAAGACAAATAGCTTATCCCAACTGACAACCCGATGACCCACTATAGCTAGGGTGATGTCACGACACAGAAACCCAAGCTACTATCTCCCAATCATTTTTCGTTGAACAAGGGACATGCTCAGACCTGCGAAATCAGGTGGAGTCAATGTCCTGTACCTACATCCTGCACACAACACGAGTATCGAACATGCATACATATATATATAAATATCAAAAAACACCGTGAAGAGGAAGTCGCAGAATCACAGGGCACTCACATGTGAGTGATGTGATCCCGTCCCCTTCACCAATACAATGTCGCTAACTGACGCCTCTAAACATCAATGGTATAATCAAAGCATAAAGCATCAATAATTCACATATATGATAATTTAATCCACAACCTAAAATAATAACATCATCTGATGAAAGTACCATCATATCAAAACATAATGTTTACATCACTTAATAATTAGTGATCAAAAGTAACAAGGCAAAATATACATAACAAACTCTGTTCGATCAAAAGAACAAAATGAAGGGGTGTTACAATTTATATATCTTAAATTTTAAAATAAACCTAACATGAATAAATATATAATTATACTATATTATTTTATTATATTATTAGTTATATTAATTAAAAAAACCTAACAATAACCGTAACCCTAACCCTAATCCTAGCACTAACCTAATATTAATTAAAATTGGATATATATTCTCTTAAAATAGAAATAGTGAAACTTTTATTATTATTATTATTATTTTTATCTCTTTCAATTCCATAAATCAAATTTAAATTGTATTAAACAATGATCCATTATCATAGAATTTGAACAACTTATTAAACATAAAAAATTCACCATAAACAATATTTTCTTATGTGAATCCTAAAAGTTAATTTTTTCCTTCTGAAAAAACAAGGCTGTTACAAATTTATGATGTCTAATTTTAGACTCGGACAAAAAATAGTTGAAATAAGATGGACAGTTTTATCTTTAGTAAGACTGCGGTTTATGCAAGCTAACTTCACGCCCAAGAAAAGATCTTTGACCATTCCTTTTATTCTCGTTAAGGACCTATCTGTAAAAGAAAATTTAGATTCTTTCTGAAACCTCATGCTCTTCTTTCCTTTTCATAGGAATCTCAGTTTCAAATGAGCTCTGCAAAGGGCTAAACGAATTTGAGAAATCAATGAAATCCTGGGTTCCAACCTTTGGGGAAGAAGAATGTGTAATAAACACACTTCTGGATCTAGAATTTGGGTGGAAACGAAGGCCAGCTTTCCTTCAAAATGTGAATTTATAAGGTAGTCATGACTGCTTGGATTCCCATTTTCAAAATTTAACAAGTGCCACTTGTCTTAATATATTCTAAAACAATTCTGTTCTTGTCTATTAAATGAAGATATTGCCTCTTGATTTTATCAGTGGGTTTTTCTTATATACGATATTACTCTAATACCAGTGTCAGAGCCCTATTTGTTTTTTCACATAGAGATAGTTTGAACTATGAAATGAATTTTGCATTTATTTGGTGGATGAAATAAAAGAAAATTAGTTATTTTATTTTCCACA
Source organism: Sequoia sempervirens (assembly GCA_007258455.2). Classification (NCBI taxonomy): domain Eukaryota; kingdom Viridiplantae; phylum Streptophyta; class Pinopsida; order Cupressales; family Cupressaceae; genus Sequoia; species Sequoia sempervirens. Next base: position 17,092 of record VDFB02021501.1, on the reverse strand, counting down.
AATATTTTGTGACAATTTTTTTCACATAATTTCTTACTATCAAATTGATACCAGCTACTGCTAATGTGGTAAATGCAATGGCTGCTAGAACTATGCTCACATAGAGTGATTAGTAGAGATCCGACCATCTAAATTATTAAACTTATTACATTCTTCCTCAGAAACCTTGTAGATTGTACATCATATTGCTTCACAGTTTTGTGTCATCATACTGGATTTTATACTTTAAAGACCAAACTAAAATTTTAAAAGATTGTGTTGATAAGTGACAAATAGTTTGGTTTTATAGATGGATATATCCTCTCACATGATTGGTTCCTTGGCTAGGACATTCCTGATACAATCAGATACCGATATGCTTTTGATGAGTTTTGTAGCGTACACACTCATGTTTGCTGAGTTTTCTGGAGCAACTGGGATGCTTCCAATGTACCAAGAGTTGGTCTTTTAAGAAGTCGGGGAAGCTAGAAAACCCTAAGCCAAACCACACCTTACAAACAAAAAAGATGTGGATGCCTATAATCAGGAGAATGTGAGCATCTAGGGTGAATAAAATCCTAGTCGAATCGAAGACAAGATTGGAATCACGAAAAAGGGAGTGCTATAATTTGAGGTGATCTAGGGTGAAGTTCCTGAGAATTGTTGGAAATTTCTGAGCAACGCTTCTTTTGCCTTCCATTGTAGTATCAAAGAAACCAATAAAAAATAAAGAATTAATGCTGTTCCTAATCATATCTTCCCTATTGACTTTTCAGATATTATATTGACTACATAGTTGTGTATATTATTATTATGCTAAAATGTTCATGACAGAAATCTTTTTCATATCTAAATCTATTAAAAGTGTGTTTTTAATCTTGCTTTTATATTTTTTCTATAAATTGAATGCAACTTTGAGAATTCCACTCAATCCGCTCTTTAACAGTTATAATTTTTATAAAAAAATATTTTTCTCCTTTATTTATTTTTATTGTTTATATAGAATAGGGTAAAATCAAGGGCTTCAGGTAAATTCACCGCAGCAAAATTCACCATCAACAATTCATCATGGGAAAATTCACTGCCATGAATTGCTGCTGGTGAATTTTCCATAAGGTGAATTTGTCTTGGTGGTGAATTTTTCCCTAGTGAATTGTTGGTGGTGAATTGCTGGTGGTGAATTTTCCTAAAGCCAAAATCAAGGTGTAAAGCATGAATCAACACTATGAACTACCAACTACATAAAACTCAAATAGTGATGCTAATCCAACAATGAAGTACAAATGAACATAGAATTGCTAGCCGTGAATTTTCCCCTTTATTTTTTTCTATTGTTTATATAGAATAGGGTAAAATTGTGAAAATTCACCACCATGAATTGCTTGTGGTGAATTTTCCATTAGGTGAATTTGTCATGGTGGTTAATTTTTCCATGGTGAATTTTTGGGGGTGAATTTTCGAACAATGAATTGCTTGTGGTAAATTTTACTAAAGCCAAAATCAAGGTGTAAAGAATGAATCAACACTATCAACTACCAACTACCTAAAACTCAAATAATGACACTAATCCAACAATGAAGTACAAATGAACATAGAAACACAAACAATAAAGTAATATTACCATAATTCCTATGCCATGGTTGAATACCTTCATAGCTCTTTTCCATTCTGCTTTATATGCTATCTTCCCCTCAGATTTTTAGTATTCAAGAATAATAAGCCTAATGTTCGCGATATAGGAAAGTATCAAAGATAGTGGTTGTAGTCTTGAAATGAAGTGACAGGGTCTCTTTATGAAAAACCAAATTGAAATTGAAACAAGATTAAAACGGGGATGAAGAATGATATTGATCACTGGTGAGATTGCTTGAGAAGCAAGGAAATAGGGTTAGGGAAAATATGGTCTAGTTAAGGATGGACGATGAAGATTGAAAGGTAATAAAACCTTATCAAAGGTGGAGGCTAACTAGGATAAGGGAGGAGATTGGAACAAAAAAAGAGGTTGCTGAAGTAAATTAAATAATTATAAAATTATTTAATAGTGGAGAGAAAAATGGAAAATAATTAAATAAGTAAGCTTTATTTCATTGTAGAAGAAAATAATTAAATAATTAAAATAAATATTTAATTATTGAAGGAAAATGGAAAATAAATAATTAAATAAATATTAATTTATTTAATTAGAGAGAGAAAGGAAACTTAGTAACGTAATTAAATAAATATTAATTTATTTTAATCAAAGGGAGGATATAAAAAAACAGATGAATTAATTAAATAATGAAATTTATTTAATTAATAGAAGAATATGGCTTTAGAAAATAATCAAATCATTAAAATTATTTAATTATTTAAATTTTTCTTACAAAGAAGTTTATCTTAGAAAAGAAGTTTAGTAAAGCATGTTTCTATTTTTAAACAAAATTGATTTGATTGGTTCATAAACCTATTAGTTGCTCTAAGCAGAGTTATGTCTCAAAAAATTAAAACAAAGTAAGTATATGAGGGTATAGATGACCACTAGGGGAAAAGAGATTAGATGTAGTTTACACATTAATGCAAGAATAGCTTACACTTTGTTGAAGGAGGTCTTCACAATTAAAGCTATTTAAGTAAAGTAAGAATTGACTCATATTCAAGAAAATTGTTTTAATAAGAGTTGATAAAGAAGTTTAGATTACATATAGATGATTATTTATATCAATATTATAGTTGGGGTGTATAAAGTAAGGAGTAGAACTACTATATGTTATCAAGTAATGAAAATGGAAGATTATTATGGTATATGATAATCTTTTTAATGAAGTTGTAGACATAATTCCTTTCTATAAGTTTGTATTTAGAGACTAATATTGATGTAAGATTATGATAAAATTTATTAATAATTAGAAGAGAACTAAAACATAGAATGATAAAAGAAGAGAGAGATACACCATTTATATATGTTAGGGCTACAATATTGAACTCTCTTTTTCATCTAATCAAGAAAAATATTTCTTAATGTCCATGGTAGATTCGTATTTAATCTTCAAAATAAACATTATAACTTAAATGTATGATGTTATGTGTTTGTGTTTATGATTTTCTCCACTTACATCTAATGTTATGTGTTTTTTTTTATAATTTTACCAATTCTTTTTATGTTTAGTCTATCCATGTTCTAATTCAAGTTTAATGGTTAATCACATGTACCTTTCATTGGATTATTCAAATTTATACATTGCATGCTTATATTGATACTATTTGCATGCTTATACTGATACTATTGTTATTTGCCAATTTTCTCACCATTTGGCATTACAAAATGAGAGTAAGATATTTTATTTGAGTAGGATTGTTTAATTTAAATGGTTTTGCAAATTCATTGTGTTTGAATACTTGGCTAGCACACCTTATTCACAATTTAACAAGTTTGTGTCACATCCCTGTAAAAGAAGACCATTTCACATCGACATTGGGTGGATAATATAATAAATAAATAAAATAACATATCAATCAAAAACATTGGGAGACAAAGTTGGATGAAGGTATGGGCAGTATGCTAATGCTTTAGGAACTTCAAGCAAATGTGGTTGCACTTGATTTTTTTCATCATCCTCTCTGCCTACGTGGAAAAGGGAATCCAAAGTATGGCGTGAGGAAGAGGGATTTTGTAGAAAGGGTAAAGAAAGAAAGGAGAAAGAAAGAAATTGCACAAGAAGGGCAGAAGACTGAAAAAAATGAGGTTTTGGAGAGAGAGAGAAAAGGCATGTAAAGGAGCGATTTTAAGCATTGCGTGTTAATATTTTTTGCATTATATTTCATGACAATGGTGGCTCTTTGTATACATAATGTTGGTGTGAAAGCTCAATCAACAATGTCTTTGGTACCAACACTAAAGATAAGCGCTTTCCTTCATATTTTCTATTTAAATACGTTTACTTATGAATTAGTTAATCAAAGGCGATCAAGTTAGGTCAACTGTTTCTCCTGATTACTATTATAAACAATTTTATTGATATTTTGGAGGTGTTTGGCCCTAAACTTACTAGTTGTCTTTGTTTAAGAGTTTTTGAGGTCCTTGCTATCAACCACTTGAACTTACTTTGCAAATAAGAAATTTTATGAGAAACCTTTTCTTTGAGGTTTTTTAACAATGTTAGAACCACATAAATGTATCAAGGCATTTTTTTACAATGATTTCATTATGGATTCTTAACCTTGAGTTACCCTCAAAACACTAAAATCCAGGATATTGTGTTCTTATGAATGGATTTCTCAAATAATATTTAACCTTTTAAATTATTTATTTGTAATCCAACAAATTATAATTGTTCCTATGTGTTCATGACACTACATTTTTACTTCATAATCTTAATAGTGGACCTCATTCTAGACATTCTAGAGCTAGCTATACATTATGGCTAGGAGATTGTCTACTTGAAATCTATATTTTTAGCAAGGAAAAATAACCCTATATCATAGAATGAACTATAGATTTAGTAAGAAGGTATGTTATATTCAAATTTCACACTTTATGTATGCATGTTTTAGAATTATAGGTAAATTTTTAATAAATTATGATATTATAAGAAAATTATTGGGTAAATTTAGGGGAAGGGTCCTTTGGCTTAAAATAGTCTTCACTAGATTTCTTATATTGATTAAAGAGAAAAATTGTTATAGTATGGTCATTTACAGGAAAAAGGACAATGAAGAGATAGTATGATTGTGGGGGTTAAGGAATGGTTGATACTTGAAATGCAAATCAGAAATAATTATCCTTCTACAAATTTGCACAGACATTGTTCTCAAAGTCTGTGTTTAATCGAAGATTCCTTTCCTAGGAGGGGAAAGTGTATACTGAACATACAAAATTGTGACAATGTGTGATCTTCAAACCAAAAGCACTTTCAAGACAATTCTTTCCATTGGTTTTCTATTGTTGGTTGGGGCCTTGAAGAGATTTGAACCAGCTATGGCCACATTGCTCTCATTATGTAGTTGAGAAAAAAGGGTAAAATTAGCATTAGAGCTTCTAGAACAATATCTACCATTGTTAAACTCTTGGACTTAGTTACTAGCCAATGTAGGTAGGATGTTATAAAAGCCTTGTATGATCAATCTACATTTGAGGGAAATAGGTCCCACATCATTTTGGAAATGACTTTTCTAGGTCTATTTTCTTTCTTGATGTTGGTAAAATGGGTACACAAAAAAGTACACCATAGGCTTAACTAACCTACATCATGACAAACATTTTGTGTTACAATTTAGTAGGTGGCAAACTATTTTTTTGATGAATCACACAATAGATAGCTTAACTGAGGTGGAAGTTATTGGTCTTCGAGAGCTACTTGCAGTTCTTGTCTTAACTGAGGTGGAAGTTATTGGTCTTCGAGAGCTACTTGTAGTTGTTGTTTCTTCCTCAAGATGTCAGGTTGGTTCAGACGTTTTCTAGTGTGATGATGTCTTTTCTCAATAACATCATCTTTATAGTGGTGTGCACATGGGTGTGAGGGAATAAGTAGTTGAAAGGAGGATAAAAATGGAGCATGATATTCTGAAGGGGTGCAAGACTGTGTAACAGTAAAGAAAGACACCTTGCCAAGTAGGAAAAAATGTGCACAAAGGGAAGAGTTGAAAATGTCTTCTTTCGAAAAGATTTGAGCATTTCAATCACGTTGCCTAAGAATTTATAGGGTTTGGTTGAATGTCGGAGTTTTTCTAAGAGTTTGGCATAAAGGCTCACTGTTATCCCTAGCCACCTAATTCCAGAAAATATGTGACATTGTAGGATAAGAAGAAAAGTAGTTGTGGGTATGTGCCCACCATGTATAGTCAATCTCGTAGTAGATATCCTCAAGAATATGTTTTACTGTCAAAGCAACCAAGTGAAGACATGACACACAAGAAGATTGTACAAACACAATTCAGATCACATCAAGGATTTCAAAGACATGACATAGAGGTTGTGGATGCCACGAAGCTTTAAGAATGTCTGGTCAAAATTTTATTTGCTAAGAGAGATGACCGGGTGTCACGCATTTTTTTCTCATATTGCTTGTACATGGGATATCTCTAGTCGTCCATCAAATTAAACATTCCATGGAGGATATGCACAAAATGGGCTGGTGGAGAAGGTTTAGAAACTTAGGATAAAATGCACTTCTATGCACAACTTCCCGTTGTGTAATGGTTATGTTCTTTGTATTTTACTTAACTCGAGCAGACGCGTATGGTTGCATATATACTGTCTAAAAATGCAGATCCAAATTTCAAGAATTCAAGGTTCCTTTACTGCAGATGAAAAAATGGCATTCAAAGAGTTTTCTCAAAGGCCTGATGCCTACACAAAGGCCTATGGCATGTCTTCTATTCAGAGGATCAAGCAAAAGATTACCAGATGGATTTAGGTTAAGAGGAGATATCAATGTTTTGCCAAGTTTTTGATTATTGGTATAATAGATGATTGAAAAGGAAATTAAAAAAGATGAAAAGTTGTTTTACGGTGGCTATGTTGCATGCCATAGAAATGGAAAAAGGATAAAAGGGCCACGTAGAGAATGTGAAAGAGAAACAACTTGATCGGGCTTGGTTGAAGGATACACCACATGCAAAGTTTGAGCAAAAATTTTAAGGAAATCGGGTTTCTAACATGAGTTTACATGGTATTTATTTTCACCAGAAGCTCCTTCATGATCATTTTTTAAGAGAACACTCTCTTGTGGATGATACTTACCATGATAAAGCTGAATACATGGATTCAATTCATCGCGAAGTTCAAATGTTTTCCTTGAAGGGAATGTCTCAACAATTCTATATGAAAGGGGAATCTGAGGAGCAATTTTTGTCAAACATTGATGAAAGTTGATACGTCTTGTTCGAAATACAAGGATGAGAAGAAGGAAGAGCCTGATCATAAACAAGCTTTTTTGAAACTTAGCAAAATAAATTTGACATGTAGTTCATATTCAGTAGATTCTAATGTTTTCATGGTTACCGCTTGTGTCGACCTCGACATTCCAGAGAGATCTCTTGATCTTCAGTGCAGAGATGAAGGATATTTCTCAAGATTTATTCAACAAAGAATTTGAACCTTTGAAGGCTGGATTGAAGGAAAAAATATAGGAAAGATAGAGGCTACATGTTGGCAAGAACAGTCACTGTATTCATTAAGTGAATGGATAATCACAAAGATTATCAAAATAATAGTCAAAGGTTATGCAGGTTCTTCGTTAGTGAATAATGACTCTTGATGATGGCAGAATGGATTTTATGAGATGGTCGAATAAGGTTTTGTTGAAAGGTTTCGTTACATAGTGTAGAGAGCATAGGTCTATGACAATTTTTTTTCACTTGCAAAGGATGCTACAAGTCAAAAGGATAGTCAGTATTTAAACATATATGCAAAGTGTTAGAATACACATGAAGCAACTACATACAGTCCAAAGGAGGGGATATGCCTAGAATGGAAGGGAGGACTTTGTAAAAGGTTAGTGGCATGCAGTCCAAAATCAATATGTTTCAATTTCTTGAAATTATTTGAATAAAATATTAATGCATGCGATATATTAGAGAAGCCTTTGTTATTCTTTATCCAAAATTTGGAAATTTGTTGTTAGCCATTTAAGAGAACCAAATTTATCATTTATTTAAGTTTCCCTTATTTAATAAACACTCTCCTCCATACATAAGAGTCGATCTCTCTTCAGATATATGCTCAACCTTGGGTCATGACTAGTTCTTTGGTATTCATTTGAATCCTTTCCTTACCCTAGGCAGATTTAAACAATTGTGCAAAAATGTAGATTGAAGGGCCGATAAAATGGATTTTAGGAGTACATAAATAAGCAAAATGTGCCAAAATTTTGAAAAACCAATTGATAATATCCTTAGACCGCCTTGTTGTTTCTATGTAGGCTTCTTGGAAACTCAAGGAAAATGATTTCCAGCTATATAATATTGATTTATTTTGTTGATCATTTAATCATCTATATGTTTCATATGTTGAAGGATTTAGTAAACTGAAAATCTCAGGCAGATTTTTAGTCATTAGTAGATTACTTCTATAGATGTCAAATTTACTGTATTGTGCCATGTGTGGAATTTTAGGATCCTTAATAAATATTTTACTAATTGTTAAGTATTGTATTTCACCTACAAATAAGAGGTAGGATACCAATTTTGTTTACATGCATTGCTTAATAGAATTTGTAAATAGTACTAGCATATATAGCTTAAATTTAAGATGTATATATTACGACGAGATATATCGAGACATTCAATTTTTCATCATTCAACTTTAATATAGATATATTAAATTAAAAAATTCAATGCCTCATATATCTCAGTGTAATTTATATATCTTAAATTTTAAAATAAACCTAACATGAATAAATATATAATTATACTATATTATTTTATTATATTATTAGTTATATTAATTAAAAAAACCTAACAATAACCGTAATTACCCTAACCCTAATCCTAGCACTAACCTAATATTAATTAAAATTGGATATATATTCTCTTAAAATAGAAATAGTGAAACTTTTTTTTATTATTATTTTTATCTCTTTCAATTCCATAAATCAAATTTAAATTGTATTAAACAATGATCCATTATCATAGAATTTGAACAACTTATTAAACATAAAAAATTCACCATAAACAATATTTTCTTATGTCAATCCTAAAAGTTAATTTTTTCCTTCTGAAAAAACAAGGCTGTTACAAATTTATGATGTCTAATTTTAGACTTGGACAAAAAATAGTTGAAATAAGATGGACAGTTTTAACTGTGAACAAAAAATTTAAAATCATGCCGCCCACATGAGATTACAATTTTTCTTCTAAACTTTTATGTGAAACACTAAAAAAAACCATAACATAACTTGATAAATCCATCTAATTTTTTTTAAAACAGTGACTCCATAAAAAAAATTTAAGAAGCCTCTCCATGAGATCTCGTCAAAATGCAATTCTATCAACCATTTATATGAATCAAAATTTGAGAGAAAATTATTAGAAACAGATGATGGATAGTCTAAACATGTAGATGTTGAGATGCTCATAACATTTATGAGGTTAAGATTACTGCAAATTCTTTAAGTGTTTGAAAAGACCTACTCATTACTTACACCCTTTTCTAAATTTGAGATTTATTTCGATAATGATTGCCTACAAAATCAAGCTCCCTCCACTGTCCACAAATAGTGCAGCTCCTCTTTACTCTTTCTTTTCCTAATTTTCGGACCAAAACAATATAATTCTATGACATTTGAATATTTGCCATATTAATTAGAATATGCTCTAGGCTCGCTATGAAATACACATGCAAACATTTGGTCTCACTATAAAAAAATAACAGCTTTTTATGTAGAATAAGAAAAGAAAACATGCAAATAATTTCCTTCGCAATAATGTACAATAGTTGTCTTGCAACGCGTCAAAACAAAATTAATCTTGAAATATAATTTAAAATTAATTATCTGAATTCCTTTGAATCTGTTTGGCGCTGCAGATTTGTAAATATTATAGATATACAAGACGACATACATATTTTGTTGAGGACTTGAAGATTTTATCACTCAGAGTTTTATACCGAATTGCCCGCTTAACCGCCGGCGGTGGTGGCACTGCGAAAACAAGAAATTACCTTACAATGTTGCACCTTCAAGTAGTGTTTAAATTAATTATATGAATTCCTTTGAATATAATCTACAACGATTTGGTTCAATCCAAAACGATATTTTGGACAAGATTTTCTCAGAGAAAGAAAATTTGTAAATATCATTTTATATTTTGATTAGAGTTTAAAAGATTTACCACCGAGAATGGATGTCATCGGACCTTCCAGGGCCCTTGCCATGGAGATACTTGTCGAGTGTGCCAATGGGAACATAGTCATAAACAACACACATTTCTGAGTTCTGATCATAGTAGCGTATAAGGGATACAGCCCAGTAGTCATTAACAACTCTTGTGCCTAAGCGTGCACAACAGGCCTATCTCATTCCTGAACTGTTGAGAACCTTGGAGGATTGTGGTTTTTCTCTTCACTGCAACTCTAATGCCACCACTGATTTCTACTCTCTAAACTTTTCCAAACCCACCTACCTCAAAAAGAAGTGAGTCGTAAAAGTTGTTGGTTGCATCTTGAATCTCCGAAAAACTAATGAACCTGCAACGTACAAATCACACAAAAGATATCAATGAATCAGTGAGACACACATTAGTATGAATGTATCACTTAATGGGCTGTACTAACTCTTGGTATTCAGGAAGCATCCCAGTTGCTCCAGAAAACACGGCAAACACGAGTGTGTACTCTACAAAACTCATCAAAAACATATTGGTATCTCTGATTGTATAAGGAAAGTCCTAGACAAAAATAGAATTGTTTTAGAATATATGAAGACAAGTGACACTTGTTAGATTTTGAAAATGGGAATCCAAGCAGTCAGGACTACCTTATAAATTCACATTTTCAAGGAAAGCCCGCCTTCGTTTCCATCCAAATTCCAGATCCAGAAGTGTGCTTATTACACATTCTTCTCCGCCCAAGGATGGAACCCAGGATTCCATTCATTTCTCAAATTTGTTCAGCTCTTCGCAGAGCTCGTTTGAAATAAGGATTCCTGAGAAAAGGGAAGAAGAGCATGAGGTTTCAGAACGAATCTCAATTTTCCTTTATAGACAGGTCCTCAAAGAGAATAAAAGGAATGGTGGAAGATCTTCTCCTGGGCGTGAAGTTACCTTGCATAAACCGCAGTTTTACTAAAGATAGCGATTGTAGCGGCGATGCGAATGATGGGTATGGCGATGAAATGGAGCGAGGAGAGTTTTGTAGAGGCGAACACAGCGATAATAAATCAGTGAATACAAGAGTGGAGCTTTTCATAGCAAACTTTCACCATCACCTTCCCATGGAATGACAAACTTCTGTGCTGGAATACCAGGAAATGCTGGACAGGGGCCTTGCATAACTCTCTTTCATTCTCATTTGGTATTCTGGTATTCTTCTATCTCTATGTAGAATACCAAATGAGAATGAAAGAGAGTTATGCAAGGCTCCTGTCCAGCATTTCCTGGTATTCCAGCACAGAAGTTTGTCGTCCGGGCAAGGTGACGGTGAAAGTTTGCTATGAAAACCTTAGCTTTTGTATTCACTGATTCATTATCGCTGTGTTCGCCTCTACAAAACTCTCCTCCCTCCGTTTCATCGCCATACCGATCATTCAAAATCACCTCTACAATCGCTATCTTTAGTAAGACTGCGGTTTATGCAAGCTAACTTCACGCCCAAGAAAAGATCTTCGACCATTCCTTTTATTCTTGTTAAGGACCTATTTGTAAAAGAAAATTTAGATTCTTTCTGAAACCTCATGCTCTTCTTTCCTTTTCATAGGAATCTCAGTTTCAAATGAGCTCTGGAAAGGGCTAAACGAATTTGAGAAATCAATGAAATCCTGGGTTCCAACCTTTGGGGAAGAAGAATGTGTAATAAACACACTTCTGGATCTGGAATTTGGGTGGAAACGAAGGTCAGCTTTCCTTCAAAATGTGAATTTATAAGGTAGTCATGACTGCTTGGATTCCTATTTTCAAAATTTAACAAGTGCCACTTGTCTTAATATATTCTAAAACAATTCTGTTGTTGTCTATTAAATGAAGATATTGCCTCTTGATTTTATCAGTGGGTTTTTCTTATATACGATATTACTCTAATACCAGTGTCAGAGCCCTATTTGTGTTTTCACATAGAGATAGTAGTTTGAACTATGAAATGAATTTTGCATTTATTTGGTGGATGAAATAAAAGAAAATTAGTTATTTTATTTTCCACAAATATTTTGTGACAATTTTTTTCACATAATTTCTTACTATCAAATTGATACCAGCTACTGCTAATGTGGTAAATGCAATGACTGCTAGAACTATGCTCACATAGAGTGATTAGTAGATATCGGACCATCTGAATTATTAAACTTATTACATTCTTCCTCACAAACCTTGTAGATTGTACATCATATTTCTTCACAGCTTTGTGTCATCATACTGGATTTTGTACTTTAAAGACCAAACTAAAATTTTAAAAGATTGTGTTGTTGATAAGGACAATAGCTGGTTTGTATTGGATATATCCTCTCACAAGGATTGGTCTGGCTAGGACATTCCTGATACAATCAGATACCGATATGCTTTACGAGTTTCGCAGTACACACTCATGTTTGCTGAGTTTTCTGGAGCAACTGGGATGCTTCCAGAGTACCAAGAGTTGGTCTTTTATGAAGTCGGGGAAGCTAGAAAACCCTAAGCCAAACCACACCTTACAAACAAAAAAGATGTGGATACCCATAATCAGGAGAATGTGAGCATCTAGTGTGAATAAAATCCTAGTCGAATCGAACACAAGATTGGAAGACAAGATTGGAATCACGAAAAAAGGAGTGCTATAATTTCAGGTGATCTAGGGTGAAGTTTCTGAGAATTGTTGGAAATTTCTGAGCAACGCTTCCTTTGGCTCCTCCATTCTGCATCAAAGAAACCAATAAAAAATAAAGAATTAATGCTGTTCCTAATCATATCTTCCCTATTGACTTTTCAGATATTATATTGACTACATAGTTGTGTATATTATTATTATGCTAAAATGTTCATGACAGAAATCTTTTTCGTATCTAAATCTATTAAAAGTGTGTTTTTAATCTTGCTTTTATATTTTTTCTATAAATTGAATGCAACTTTGAGAATTCCACTCAATCCGCTCTTTAACAGTTATAATTTTTATAAAAAAATATTTTTCTCCTTTATTTATTTTTATTGTTTATATAGAATAGGGTAAACCAGGAGTTTGTGCAAATTCACGCCGTGGAATTTTCCCCTTTATTTTTTTCCATTGTTTATATAGAATAGGGTAAAATTGTGAAAATTCACCACCATGAATTGCTGGTGGTGAATTTTCCATAAGGTGAATTTTTCATGGTGGTGAATTTTTCCATGGTGAATTGTTGGGGTTGAATTTTCGAACAGTGAATTGCTTGTGGTAAATTTTACTAAAGCCAGAATCAAGGTGTAAAGAATGAATCAACACTATCAACTACCAACTACCTAAAACTCAAATAATGACACTAATCCAACAATGAAGTACAAATGAACATAGAAACACAAACAATAAAGTAATATTACCATAATTCCTATGCCATGGTTGAATACCTTCATAGCTCTTTTCCATTCTGCTTTATATGCTATCTTCCCCTCAGATTTTTAGTACGCCATATAGGAAAGTATCAAAGATAGTGGTTGTAGTCTTGAAATGAAAGGATAGGTCTTTATAGAAAGTCAAATTGAAATGAAGGGCCAAGATTAAATGATGAAGAAATGATGTGATGTGATCAATGGGTGAGATTGCTTGGAGAAGCAAGGAAATAAGGTTAGGGAATAATATGGTCTAGTTAAGGTTGGACAATGAAGATTGAAAGCTGATAAAACCTTATCAAAGGTGGAGGCTAATTGGAATAAGGAAGGAGATTGGCACAAAAAGAGAGGTTGCTGAAGTAAATTAAATAATTATAAAATTATTTAATTTAGGAGGAATCGGGAAAAATTAAATAATAAAAGCAATTATTGAATTATAGCAAAGAGGGAAAAGTTGAATTTTAATTAAAATTATTTGGAAACAATTATTTAATTAAAAAGTAAATAATAAAAATAATTATTTAATAGTGGAGAGAAAAATAGAAAATAATTAAATAATTAAGCTTTATTTCATTGTAGAAGAAAATAATTAAATAATTAAAATAAATATTTAATTATAGAAGGAAAATAGAAAATAAATAATTAAATCAATAATAATTTATTTAATTAAAGAGAGAAAAAAAATTAGTAACGTAATTAAATAAATATTAATTTATTTTAATCAAAGGGAGGATATAAAAGAACAAATGAATTAATTAAATAATGAAATTTATTTAATTAATAGAAGAATATGGCTTTAGAAAATAATCAAATCATTAAAATTATTTAATTATTTAAATTTTTCTTACAAACAAGTTTACTTAGAAAGAAGTTTAGTAATAGTAAGTGTGCTCTTATTTTTTTTAAAAAAATTAATTATAAAAATTTGATTGATTGTCTATAAATTGATTAGTTATTTCAATGCTAAGAGTTATGTCTCAAAAAATTAAAATAAAGTAACTCTAAGGAGGGTATGATGACCACCGTAGGGGAAAAGAGATTAGAGGTAGTTTACACATGAATGCAAGAATAGCTTACACTTTGTTGAAGGAGGTCTTTACAATTAACACTATTTAGGTAAAGTAAGAATTGACTCATATTCAAGAAAATTGTTTTCATAAGAGTTGATAAAAAAGTTTAGATTACATATAGGTGATTATTTATATCAATATTATAGTTGGGGTGTATAGAGTAAGGAGTAGAACTACTATATGTTACCAAGTAATGAAAATGGAAGATTATTATAGTATATGATAACCTTTTTAATGAAGTTGTAGACATAATTCCTTTCTATAAGTTTGTATTTAGAGACTAATATTGATGTAAGATTATGATAAAATTTATTAATCATTAGAAGAGAACTAAAAACATAGAATGATAAAAGAAGAGATAGATACACCATTTATGTATGTTAGGGCTACAATATTGAACTCTCTTTTTCATCTAATCAAGAATAATATTCATTAATGTCCATGGTAGATTCATATTTAATCTTCAAAATAAACATTATAAACTTTAAAAGTATGATGTTATGTGTTTGTAGTTATGATTTTCCATAATTTTACATCTAATGTTATGTGTTTTTGTTTATAATTTTACCAATTTTTTTTATGTTTAGTCTATCCATGTTCTAATTCAAGTTTAATGGTTAATCACATGTACCTTCTTATTGGATTATTCAAATTTATGTACGCTTATACTAATACTATTGTTATTTGCCAATTTTCTTCTACCCATTTCCACTAGAAAAATGAGAAAGAGTAAATTAGAAGAAAAATGTAATCTCATGTGGGCGGCATGATTTTAATTTTTTTGTTCACAGTTAAAACTGTCCATCTTATTTCAACTATTTTTTGTCCAAGTCTAAAATTAGACATCATAAATTTGTAACAGCTTTGTTTTTTTAGAAAGAAAAAATTAACTTTTAGGATTCACATAAGAAAATATTGTTTATGGTGAATTTTTTATGTTTAATAAGTTGTTCAAATTCTATGATAATGGATCATTGTTTAATACAATTTAAATTTGATTTATGGAATTGAAAGAGATAAAAATAATAATAACCAAAAAAAAAAGTTTCACAATTTCTATTTTAAGAGAATATATATCCAATTTTAACTAATATTAGGTTAAAAAGTAGGATTGTAATAGTGTTCAAAGTATTGCTATTGTTAGGTTTTTTGTAATTAATATAACTAATAATATAATAAAATAATATAGTATAATTATATATTTGGTCCATGTTAGTTTATTTGGTATCTCTGACATAAGTGAAAGTCCTAGACAAAAAAAATAGAATTGTTTTTAGAATATATAAGAAGGGACACTTGTTAGATTTTGAAAATGGGAATCCAAGCAGTCAGGACTACCTTATAAATTCTCACCATTTGTCACTTAAATTTTAAAATAAACCTAACATGAATAAATATATAATTATAGGAATATTATTTATGGGCTGTATCCCTAAGCAGATTTAAACAATTGTCCAAAAATGTAGATTGAAGGGCCCATAAAATGGATTTTAGGAGTACATAAATAAGCAAAATGTGCCAAAATTTTCAAAAACCGATTGATAATATCCTTAGACCGCCTTGTTGTTTCTATGTACGCTTCTTGGAAACTCAAGGAAAATAATTTCCAGCTATATAATATTGATTGATTTTGTTGATCATTTTTTCATCTATATATTTCATATGTTGAAGGATTTAGTAAACTGAAAATCTCAGGCAGATTTTTAGTCCTTAGTAGATTACTTGTATAGATGTCGACGATCAGACAGCTATGCGTGAATTTTAGGATCCTTATTGTAAATATTTTTACTAATTGTTAAGCATTGTATTTTCACATACAAATAAGAGGTAGGATGCTCAATTTTGTTTACATGCATTGTTTAATAGAATTTGGTAAATAGTACTAGCATATAGTGTCAAATTTAAGATGTATATATTACGACGAGATATATCGAGACATTCAATTTTTCATCATTCAACTTTAATATAGATATATTAAATTAAAAAATTAAATGCCTCGATATATCTCAGTGTAATTTATGTAATTCCCCGCCATGCAACCTTAGGGGAAGTTGCAACCTACCACAATTTCACTAATTTTTTTTTTTAAAACAAAAAAAATACATGCATGATAACAACACAAAGCCAACAATCCCCTAAGGTCACGAGACAAAGATTAACTAATTTGCAATTTAAAACAACATGCATGAAATGAAACATAACAACATTCACTTAATCTAAGTAAAGTACATACATTCCATACATGAGATTTCCATTAAGACCATGAGATCCTTCATGGTTACTAAGAAAAGTTATATTACTAGCACTTGCACTCTTGGGGTACATGCAATGGTTATGATAGGAGGGTACTTGCTAGTAGTGTATTCAGAGGCGAGGATATGATATATGCCATTTGGCTTCAAGGCCTGGAAAGCAAAAAGAAATGCTAACCCTAACCCTAATTTTGATGCAAAACCTAACCCTCATCCTAATGTTAACCATATTTCTAACCCTAACTCTATCTCTTAACCCTAACCATAAGCTTAACTATATCTCTATTCCTAATCCTAACCTAAACCCTAAATCTAACTATATATTTTTACCTTTGAGAACATTTAACCATATCTCTTAATCTTAACACTAACCCTATTCCTAAGTCATTGTCTATCCCTAAACCTAACCACATAATGACATTAAACCTAACTATATCTCTATCCCAAATCCTAACCATAAGCATAACCATAACCATGATGTAAATCATAACCCTAAACCTAAAATTGATCTTAAATCTAATTGTAACCCTAACCTTGATCCTAACTCTAACCCTAATTTTAAGCTAATCTTCATTCTAACCCTAATCCTAATTTTGATGCTAGCCCTAACCT
>VDFB02021499.1:957586-984608 GCA_007258455.2 Sequoia sempervirens | reverse complement strand
ATATTCAAAAAATGCAGATGAACACTTGTCGCATCTCAAACAAGTTTTTGAAAATTGCAGGGAATATGAAATATCTCTCAATCCGAAAAAAGAGTATTTTTGTAGTTCATGAAGGTAAACTGTTAGGCCATATAGTATCAAAAGATGGAGTTACCATTGATCCTGAAAGAGTTAAAGCTATACTTGAACTGCCATTACCCAATCACAAGAAAGGATTGCAGAGATTTTTAGGGAGAATTAACTTTCTAAGAAGATTCATTCCTAATGTTGCAAATTTACTACAACCCTTGACCGCCATGCTTAAAAAGAATGCAGTTTTCGGTTGGACTGGAGAAGAAAAACACAATTTTGAAGAAATCAAGGAAGCTTTAGCATCAGCTCCAACATTGGTAAATCCAAATTTCTCTAAAGACTTCTTCTTGTATGCTTTTGGCAGTGTTGGTTCAATCTCTGCTATGCTGGTTCAAAAAAATAGTGATAATTTAGAGCAGCCCATAGCTTTCTTTAGTCAAGTACTTGCTGATTATGAAGAGAAATATATATTTGTTGAGAAATATGTTCTTGCTGTGATCAGAAGCCTAAAGAAGTTTAAGCCTCTAGTTTCAAACAATAAGATTCATATTTTGGTTGCACACCCAAGTGTGAAGGAGTTTTTGTTGAATACAGATCTGAGTGAGAAAAGAGCAGGGTGGATCACAAAAGTAATAGAATTTGATGTTAGCATCTGCATCACAAAACTTGTCAGAGGTAGAGGACTTTGTGAGCAACTTGCCTCCACTTCTAAAGATGCACATAAATCAGAAACTGGTGCTGTTTTAGCTAATACTGATCAGCCTCAAAATGTTCAAGATGTCGCACCTGCATTAACAACAAGTTGGGTTCAAGAAATGGCCCACTTTCTTCATACTGGTGAATGTCCACCAGGTCTGGATAGAGAAAAATGAAGATACTTAAAATTACAGTCAATTCCTTATGTCCTTAATATCCTTTTTCAGGAAAGATCTGAATGGTGTCTTGTTAAGGTGTATTGATACTGATGAAATGGAAAGAGTACTGCATGAGTTGCATGATGGAGTTTTAGGGGGGCACTTTGCTCCAAGGACAACTGCTTGGAAAATCATGAGAGCTAGTTACTACTGGCCTAGCTTGTTTAAAGATGCATATGCATGGTCAAGAAAGTGTGTTAAATGTGCTTTATTTTCAGGAAAATAAAAGCTTCCTGCTATGCCTCTACATCCAATTCAGGTGGAGCAGCCCTTCATGAGATGGGGCGTTGACTTTATTGGACCAATTAATCCACCATCCAGTGCTGGTCACAAGTGGGTGCTGATTGCTACAAACTATTTCACATGGTGGACACAGGCAGTAGCTTTGAAAGAAGCAAATGAATCTTTAGTTTTGAGTTTTTATGAAGATATCATCACCAGATTTGGAGTTCCTGCCTCCATCATGTTAGATAATGCTCTTGCATTCGTTGGATTAAGAGTTACAGATTGGGCTGTTGAACACATAATTCATTTGAATACTTCCTCCAATTATTACCCACAAGGTAATGGATTAACTGAAAGTACAAATAAAAACTTGATCAAAATCATTAAGAGGACTATGGAAGAGAATCAAAGAATTTGGCATACCACATTGAAATCTGCACTTTGGGCAGATAGAATAACCCCTAAGAGATCAGTGGGTAATTCTCCATATGTCCTTATTTATGGTAAAGAGGCTAGGTTACCTCTGTCTACAAAGCTTCCAGCTCTGGACATTGTTCATTAGTTGGAGATGTATGAAAAATAGGACCCAATGTCCATAAGATATGCAGAGCTCATGGAGCTCGAAGAATCCAGAGATAGGGCAATGAAAACTTTGGAGTATCATTAGCACCAAACGAAGAAAACATTTGATAAGAAAGCTACAACCAAAGTTTTCAAGGAAGGTGATGTTGTTCTCAAGTGGGATGTGCTAAAGAGTGGTCCAGGTAAACACACAAAATCTTCCCATTTCTGGGCAGGTCCTTTTGTTATTATTGAATGCAAGGAGCATAATGCATTCCAGTTATCGAACATGAATGGAGAAAATTTACCAATCCCAGTTAATGGGATTCACCTCAAACGTTGTTTTGAGGTATGATTTATTGTTGTACATAGTAGAATAGGTTTTATGCTTTCAATAAGTGCTTCGACACTTTAGTTTAAATGTTGTTCATTTCCTAAGTGCTATTCCAACATAGTTTGATAGTTTCACCTCAGTTTCTCCGGTTTCAGCAAGTTCCAGTGTCCTGATCTGCTTCATGAGTCTCAAGTGAATTGTAGCCATGTGCGAGCTGCTCTTGGTCTGTTCTGAGGGTTTTTCTAAGTGACTCCAAGCCCAATGGACAGGTTTGGCTACTAGTTTCTATGTTTAGCAGGAAAACATCCAGCAAAGGTCGCTAGAAATGTTTCCCTATTTTCACCTACAGGCTCATCAGGCAGGACAAATTGTGTTTCAGGTGTTCATAAAGGCCAAATGGGAATTTGCATCAAGGGTTAGATCATGCACGAGGATATTTCAAGGAGGTCTATTGGCATGTCTCAATGTTTTGAAACAAAAACTCATCAGAGAAGAAAGTCGGCCAAGACCCTCCTGTTTCTTGGTCATGATCACCTTGGTTTAATACACATCCTAGGACATTAAGTTGCCATAGTCTTCATGCTATCTCTCCTAGCAGGAGGAGAATCCTCAGGGTTTTCACAAAGGGTGGTGGGGGGAATGATTTCGGTTGCCGAAGGTTTTTCCTTCGGCATAATGTCTCACCGACACATGGGAGTCTCCCCGAATGGCCTCAACTCGCCGAAGAATAGGAGCTCAAGGAGATGTCTCGGCGACTAGCAAAAGTCTCGGCGAAAAGATGTGTCAACGGGGAGAAAAGGTGGGCCTCGCTGTAACGTCTCGGCGACCGAATGATGTCTCACCGAAAGGATGGTGCCTTCGGTATAAGATGATGAGCTCGGGGAGATGTCCTACTGACATAGGGAGGTCTTGGTGAAAGTTGTGAGCTCGGCGAGAGGTCTCACCGACCAAGCAAATTCTCCCCGACTGAAACAAAGAGAGCTTGATAAGAGTTCTCGCCGAAGCAAGGTGGCTTCGGCGAGAGGTCTCGCTGATGGAGGAAGGTCTCATCGAAATAGAATGAACTCGAAGAAAAGGAGTGAGCTCGCCGAAGGATCTTACCTTCGGCATAGTGTCTGGCCGACCCAGTGGTGTTTCGCTTAAGAAGTAGGAGCTTGGGGAGATGTTTCAGCGATTAACAGAGAGCTCGGCGAAAGGAGGTGCTATCGACAAGATGTCTCACCGATGGTTGTTAGTCACGCTGACATGTTTTGTGCCTTCGGTGTAACGTATAGAGCTTGACATAACATCTCGGTGACATAACAGAGTCTCGCCGAAAGAGTGGAGTTCTCGTAATATTGGCGTCGGCGGGAGGTCTGGCCGATAAATGAAGGTCTCGCGGAACGGTTTTGAGCTTGCCGAGATGTCTCACCGACAAGTGGTGGTCTCCCCGAAGGAAGGTCCAAGATCGCCAAGAGATGAAGGCTTCGACATGAAGTCCTGATGACCGTTGGTGGTTTTGCTGAAGCGGCCAGTGTCGGGGAGAAGAAGGTAGATGGCTTCGACAAGATGTCTTGCCAACCCGATGGGGTCTTACCAAAATAAAGTGAGCTCAGGGTAAGGAGGGGAGCTCACTATGAGGTCTTGCCGACCATCGTTTGTCTTGCCGAATGCTGCTGCGAGGTCTAATCACATTGGGGAGACACGATTAGTGTCTCACCAACATGCGATTTTGTCTGAAAACTTTTGACCTCCTGAGGAAGCTTGCGTGGAATCTTTTCAACCAATCAGAGGGGACCATGGGAAGTTTGACTGTCGCGACTATCCTTGTGAAGAAGATCAATGAAATGCAGTTGTATGAATCTGTTATGAGATCAAAGGTGATGGAGCAGCTCAGTGAACAATGGTGTGCAGATCTAATCGGAAAGTTTGAACCTGCTTATAGAGGAAGTCAACCTACAAACAGAAAAGGCCACGAGTCTCCATAATAGCTTGGATCTCTGCTGGCAGAAGAGGGAGATTGACATTAAGGATAATGCTTTAGACCATTCAAAGCAGCCCTTCAAGGATGTTTGAATATAGACACGGAGGCCAGAAGTAAATGCAAGTATTACATAAGATCTGAAGGCTTCTCTTGAGGGCGATCCTTCACACCGACATGAACAATGGGGATACACTTGAATGCAACATTAACTTCATTTGAAAATATCTAAGGGAAAATATTTTCTGAAGGCTGATATTTTTGTAAGCCCTAGGGGCTGACACTTTTGTATATAGGGCATTTTTGCCTCTTTGTAAAGGAGTTCGGATTATGCATTCTCAAGAGTTAGTGATTTTTAACAATCCTTCCTCAGTTGATGTATGCTTTGTAACTCATTTCAATTTTGGAATATAAAACACAGAGTTTACCTTGGAAGCCAGTGTTAGTGTTCAGGCTACTCTCATTTCTGTATTTTTAGACTATGCAAATTTTCAACTATGCTTTTCTAAGTCTGCATTCATACCTTAAAGCTATGAAATTCATCTTTCCTTCTTAAAATATGTATGTAGATCAAGCCTTTTTAAGAATGATGCATAAGTTCAAAAGGGTTATGTTGAGTAAATGAAATAGCTACCGTTAGTTTTCCAGTATATGTTCATCTTGTTTTCATTTCATGATTTCTTATCAGTTCGGTGTATCACCATAGTATTTAGTTTTATTTTTAGTACTCCTCCCTTTTCCTTTACAAAAATTAGTAGTTTAGGTGATACCAAAGGAAGCTGGCCTTCTCTGGAGGTTGACCTTTGTTTACAAGAAACCCACATCTTTAGAGGTCTTCCCATGTTACACTGAGGTGTTGAACATCAGGTTCAACAAGGGTGCAATTTCTGGTGATAACACTAAGTAAACTTAATAAACTGTAATTAAATAATTAATTACACCAACATTCCCGACCCCAACTTGGCAGAATGTAAGACCAAGGTAAGGTGGGTTGGGTGCTGGGCTGGGTCACAAGGATTAGTCTCACCCCAATGTGACACCCTTCCCGACCCCAACTTGGAAAAATGTAAGACCAAGGTAAGGTGGGTTGGACATTAGGATGGATTGTCCGGATACTCTTGAATCAACAAAAAAAGTAGAAAGAGAAGTCTGTACCTTTTTATCATCAAAATGTAAGAATTTTTGAGCATTGTTGCATACATCCTCAAAAAGGTATGTACTTCTCTTCAAAATGTAAGACTTTTTTACACATCAAAAAATCTTACATTTTGATGATAAAAAGGCATGTACTTCTCTTCCTACCTTTTTTGTTGATTTAAGGGTACCCTCGCAATCCAGCCCAGTGCCCAACCAACCTCACCTGGTGATTGGATTAAATTGTGGTTGATATTCTGGGTAAAGCTATGCATGTATTCTATCTTAAATTGATGAATAGATTGAGATGGGAACTTCACAACTTCCTCAGTTTTCTCCTTAATGTCAATCCGGGAGCGTAGGCTTGTGAAAGATATTGGGGCTTTTTGCCTAAGGGTTGAACCTAGAAAACCAAGTGTGGATGAATGCAATTGTTTAATCTAAGTTTATTCTACAATCTGTCTCTCAGTCCTCCTATCAATTCTGTGACAGGAGCCTCTATTCACACAGTTTGCAACAAAAATTGATTAACAAAAAATAGTAAACAAAATTACTATTGCTCATGAAGAAAAAAATACAATAGAAGGCAGAACTAAAACGAAACACACTTAAACTTTGTTCATGCACATTTGATAGCCACACCAATTAATATTTATCGAATGCAATCTTTTGAATGAAACTCACACACATTAATAGTAAACAAAGATAATTGCAAACTAGTTTGATCACAGATAAATAAATGTAAGACTAAACACTTATTACCACACGATGTAATCCTACTATAATAATCACCAGGTAGTTGACGAAGTGGGCCCTTCCTTCTTTGACTATCAATGATGGATCTCACGCACACAAGATACTCCACGCTAGCCAACGTTCATTCAAATTACTTCATAGTATTTTTAAGTTGCATAATAGAGATATGTATCAATAGTATTATTATTATCTATATCGACTAAGTTTCAGTTTACATATTTATAGATACCATCGACCAACTAAACTCATAACCATTGCTAAATAAAAACATAGAAGAGTCTTTGGTTGTTTTGGCCTACGACCAACAACCTAAAAATATAATAAAAATAGTTTGGAGTCTTTTGCCACTATTTCAAAATGGCATAACAACTTAAAAAAGATAAACACATCTCAGCACACATTTATCCAAAATGACAACTAATTCTTGGAAAATCTTCTACTCCATCCCTCCAATGCCCTTATCCACATGCCATCCATTAAGCATCCCTTGCTACCAAAATAATAGAGAAAGTTAATAAATAATCAAAGGATTTTTGTATATTCGTAGGTTTTCATCTTTCCTTGTATTTTATGAAACATCTTCAGCTCATTAACAAATGGTGACAAGAGCAACAAAAAATAATACAAAATGACAAGGTTTAAAGGAAAATAGAGGAAAAATAAAGACATATTTCACCCTCATCATTCCCCCCAGCTTAGGGTTTTGCATGTCCTCATGCAAAAGAGTGTAAAGTACAAACCGAGAGAAAAAGGGGCTAGTTTCTACATTGTGTCAGTGACTTCCTTAACCCATGACTAGTATAATGCTTGCATATGCTTTTCATGTTCTTGAATGGTCATGAGGGATGTTCTGGAAGCATCTGTCTGTTCAAGTGCTGCCTTGATTTTCTGAATCTCTTCTATTTGTGAGGAATCAAAAGAGCATGCGTCCTGAACCTTTCTCTGAAGAGCCTCATATTCCTTAGTCACCCTAGCCAGTGAATCTTGCAATGCTTGATTTTCCTCCCTTAACTTGGCTACCAAATCTTGCAAACCTTGTATCTCTTCTTTTGTTGACAGAGGATTCTCCTCTGTCAGTTTAGTTACCAAGTTTTGTACGTTACAAATTTCCTCATTTGTTAACAAACGATTTCCCTCCTTGAATTCTACCCTTGCTCCTTGATTTCCAATTGGTGGTGTCTCTGTAGGTTTTTGTTCATTGTCAACTAGTACATTCAACTCTTGCTTTTCCATTTGGGGAGACAATTCAGTGGTCCTCTGTTTTGCAAGGTTGTCAATGGCTTCAGGTGTCAACTCAACATGAAAGTATTGAATATTAGTATCAGTATGAATATTCTCCTCATGTGACACAAACCCTTCCTCCATACCTTTTGCATTTTCATCAAAGGGTTCCATTATTTTTCTCTCTTTTGTGGCTATCACAACTCTCGGTAACACTGAAGGGCGGGACTGAAGGAGTTGGGTTTCTTGTTCACATCTAGTTTCATTTTCATTAGTAGTCACATGTGCTTCTCTTGTCTTCCTTCTATTGCTCCTTCGTAGATCCCTAGAAAAATTTGTTGACCTTATGGTTCTATGATACACAACACCTAGGACTATGAGATCATCCACTTCTTTTGACTATTCAAAGCCTAGAACATTGCTAGCTACATTTTCCAGATTTTCCAATTTTTCAGTTGTAGAAGCAGGGGACTTTTCTTTAGTTGGTGATTTTTCCTTAGTGGGTGATTTCTCTTTGTCACCAGGAGCAGTTGAAGCTTGTTTCTTTGAAGAACCAGGGGAAACTGAGGGTGTCTTGCTATGCCTTTTCCGCTTACCCTTAGATTCCTAGTTTGGTGTGCTAGTTTTGACAGACTTGTTACTAGTAGGGGTAACTCAAGGGCTCTTGGATGATTTGATACTTGAGGCTAGGGTTTTCTTGATACCCTTCATAGAAACCCTCTTTTTCCTAGGTTTAGGGGAATCACCAGAAAGTTATTTTGTCCCCACGTCTTCATCATGTTCTTCTGAAGAACTTTCATTATTATTGCCCTTATCTGATTTTGTGCCTTTAGAATCCTCTTTTTTAGAAGAACTAGGTGGGTTGATAGGAGAATCATCCTCTACAGAGTTTTCTGGGGTGTCTTCACCAAGAAGCGAATCCCAATCCCATGGAGGAGAGTGTTTTTTCAATTCCCTTACAATTAACAATTTAATGAGGCCATGGTGAGCTAATGAATTTTCATGCCCCTTTTGAATTGCTTTCCACATTCGGTTTATAGAGGAGTAAAGAAAATATGACATGTTCACAAGCATTCCCCATCTCAAATGATTCATAAGTCAAAACTCCTTAGCATAAACATATACATACCTACCTTTGCAGGTTATATACTAAATGATGAATTTTATTACATTCTCCCAAGGCCGCGGAAGTGAGATTAACTTTGTGCACTGTCCAATGACAATTTTAATAGAATCCCATCATTCCAGGAACTTCTTGCACAAAGGTTCGAGGTCCATGACACGTTTGGAGTTATCCAAAAAGTAATTATCCCCTGAGAGTGGAAACCTAGAGACGTCGGCTATGGCTTCCACTGAGAAAGGAATTGTTAAACCACAAAATTTTGCTTCCTTTTTTGTGGTAGGTCATTGCGAAATCCCGCACAATATTTTCATCATACCCTCTTAATCATTTAAAGTATGCATCCCATCATACTTGTTTGAATATTTTATAAGCCTCAACAACCTCTGGTGCCCTTAGTTCATCCATAGTTGAAGGCTCAAAATGATGACGACGTTCTCCTACGATGACACTACCAGGAGGTCACTAGCAGACACAAAAACTGCGATTGAAAATAGGTGTTGGGAATAGTAATCGGTTATTGACTGTAACTTAAGCAATGAGTGGTTAACGTGCAAGCAAATTGGGAAAGTGGGTTGCAATATTTGGAAAGATTGGTTTACACCAATGTCATCATAGCATCTTATGGTTACGCCAGTAATAATGGTATTAACTATGCAAGATCAGGGAATAATGGATTCCAACATTCTAAAAAGGATACAACAAAGATACAATGTGATGGTTGAAGACATGTCATGGCATGTGACAAGACAACTCCCCCCTCCCTAACTTACCATGTGACCCATCCACGGGTTACGTCACCACTCATTAATCGAAAAGAAGAATATTTAATAAAAACAAGGAAAAGAAAAAAAACTAAAATATGCTGATAACAATGATCGCCGATGGTGCAAAACGATGATGCGGAAGCAAGCATGATGAACAGAGAGTGGAGACGGTGTCAGTGTTGACGTGGAATTGCTAGCCTGGCAGTGTCAGTATTGAAATCAAAGGTGCCACATGGGGTTGACAGGACAACATAGCATAAAATACATCAGGTGAATTGCAACCATTATTACCTAGGTGAAGTACAACTAGCAGGCTTCCATGGGTCGAGATGAGCACATCGAGGTAATGACCGAAATCACATAATACCCAAACAGGTAGGCAACAGGAGCGTGTGAAGGGACTGCAAAAACTTATCATAGTGCCAGATGCCAGGTGGGGCTGGAAAACCATTGAGGAAGCAAACATGTCGAGGTAGAAGTGAAGAGAACCAAGTGACAAAGGCTCCTATCCAAAAAAAGACAGGAACTAAGGTCACATAAGCGAATGTGGCACAACGCGGGGTGGAAGTAGCCCAAAAGTGGTGGTGATCATGAAGAAGGTAGGAGCAACCCAAAAATGAGGAGAGAAAGGTCCAGTCATCCTACACTATCAACGAACAACCACAACTCAAAGATGAAAGCAAAACTTGACATAAGAGTGACATGAAGGTAGAGTTGTGAACCTGTAGAATTATTTGCTTCTTTCTTGTTCATTTTTTTTAAAAATATTTTGATCTCGATGATAGACCGCCAGTAACTTGGTTTTCTTCCTATCATCGCTTAGAAGCGTTAGAAACTTGGTTTTCACCTCTAGGACTTATTTAAAAGTTAACGCCTGCCGAAAACCAGTTTTCAAACATTAACGAGCCAACAACGCACAAGGGTTTTCATTGTTGGATCTTTTATTGCATTTTTTTAAAAAATATTTTGAAAAGTACCTAAAAGGTACTAGGAGAGGCCACAAAAACCTTGTCAAGAAGATGGAGTTCCTTAGGCAGATTCAAGACAAACTTTCCCTGGAGAGAGGCCTCTTGTACAATTTCAACCAGTGATCATTGACAACTAAAGCCGTGAGATTAGAGTCCATCGTGCAGAGCTTGAAAACCTCATTATTGTAGACCATCTCAATTTCATAGGGCCTGAGCCACCAGGTGTGGAAGTTTCCCTTAAAATCTTGAAAATGGGAGTTATACAAGAGTGTCCAATCACCTGGTTCAAACATCTGTTATCGAATGAAATGATTGTGCCAGAGAGCACTTTGGTTCTGGACAATCTCTACATGGAAGAGTGCTTGTTGGCGAAGTTCATCTAATGAGTGGAGCTACACAATTTGTTCTTTCTATGCATCAAACAAGTTCATACCCAGCTAGAGTGTGGTGCGAAGATTTTTTACCTCAAACTTGATAGGGAGAACAACACTCTTACCGTAGACAAGCTCGTAAGGTTTCAAACCAGTGGTGGTTTTCCATGTAGTGCGGTAGGCCCACACAACTTTAAGAAGTTGCATAACCCAGTCCTTCTTATGGAGAGCAATTCTCTTAGTAAGAATGTTCTCGAGTTCTCGGTTGGTGACTTCGACCTGACCATTAGCTTGGGGATGGTAAGGTGAAGACTTGTGATGTAGAATCTCATATTCACGAACCAAAGCAGAAATGAGGTCAGATATGAACTATGGGCCTTGATCTGTAACTATCTCACACGAAACACCAAATTGGGTAAA
The DNA here is from genome assembly GCA_007258455.2 of Sequoia sempervirens. NCBI lineage: Eukaryota > Viridiplantae > Streptophyta > Pinopsida > Cupressales > Cupressaceae > Sequoia > Sequoia sempervirens. The sequence goes on along the minus strand of VDFB02021499.1, from coordinate 973,785 downwards.
AATCTTAGAATAGAGGAATTCAACCACCTTGGTGTCCCTGGCATGCTTCAAAGTAACAACTTCAACCCATTTTGTTGCATAATATGTACACATAAGCATATATTCCTTGTTCTGAGATGGCGGGTTGACAGGTCCAACAAAATCAAGTCCCCATTTTTCAAAAGGCTCAATGGACAACTGAGGATGCAGAGGCATTTCGTTTGAGTGCATGGGATGACCCATACATTGACATTTGTCACAGTGCTGAACATAGTGTTTACAATCCTTGTGGAGTGTGGGCCAATAGTAACTTGTAGTTAAGATCTTCTAAGCAGTCCTTTGGGTGGAAAAATATCCTCCACAGGTTCTTTGTGGCATGTGTGAAGTATGTCAAAGACATCATCCTCGGGCACACATCGACGCATGACATTTCCAAGGCCATGACATAAGAGAAATCCATTGATCCACGTATAATCACCGCTAAGTTTGACCAGCTTTCGGTGTTCCCTCAAAGAGAAATGAGGTGGGAACTTGCAAGTGACCGAGTAGTTTGCCATGTCAGCGTACCACAAACTCTTTGCTGATATGGAAAAGAGATGTTCATCTAGAAAGGCATCATCAATTGGGATTGGTTCATCATCTTGATGTTGTAACCTGCACAAAAATTCTGCAACCACATTCTCACGGCTAGGCTTATCAAGTATAGTAATGTCAAATTCTTGAAGCAATAGTAACCATCTAATAACTCTACTAGTTACAACAGGTTTATTCATTAGAAATCAAATTGTAGAATGATCAGTATGAAAAAACACTTTATATCAGGTAATATAATGTCTAAACTTATTAATTGCATAGACAACGACTAAGAACTCCTTTTCAGTTATCGTATAATTTACCTTAGCCCTGTGAAATTTTTGCTGATGTAGTAAATGGAGTAGAAGAGATTATCTTCTTTCTGTCCAAGGACAACCCCTATGGAAAAATCTGAGGCATCAGTGTGGCTATGAAAAGGTAGTTCCCAGTTTGGACCTCTAAGTACTGGTGCGGTGACAAGCTTGTTCTTGATGGTTTCAAAAGCCTCTTGACACTTTGGTGTCCAGGAGAAAATGACATCTTTCACTAGAAAAGAAAACAAGGGGGAGGAAATTTTACTAAAATTTTGGATAAACCTCCTATAGTACCCTACATGGCCGAAAAAACTACACACATCCTTTTGGCTAGTGGGTGTAGGCAAGTCCTGAATAATCTGTATCTTCTTGGGATTGACTTGAATACCCTTAGTAGAAATATAATGACCAAGTACTATCCCCTCTATCATAAGCATATGGCACTTTTCATGACGTAATGATAAATTAGTGTCTATACAACGCCTAATTACCTTTTCTAAATTTGTTTTAGCCTCTTCATAAGTATTATTGTGGATGGTAAAATTTTCCATATACACCTCAACACAATCATTTACAAGATCCACAAAAATGCTTAAAAATTCCCTTTGAAAAGTGGCAGGGGCATTACATAAACCAAACGACAAGATGTTATAGGAAAAAGTGCCCCAAGGAGAATTGAAAGTAGTCTTGTCCTGGTCCTCAAGTGCTATGCGAATCTGGTTGTAGCCGTTGAACCCATCCAGAAAAGGGAAAAAATTCTTACCTGCAAGAGTGTCCAACAATTGATCAATAAATGACAATGGAAAGTGATCCTTTTTAGTAGCTTTATTAAGTTCTCTATAATCAACACAAATTCTCCACTTACCATTTTTCTTAGGAACCACAACTAGAGGAGAGACCCACTGACTATCTGAAATAGGATATATAAACTCAACATTTAACAGTTTTTGTAACTCCTCTTTAATTATTTCACGCAAGATGAGATTGAGTCGTCACTGTGGTTGCCTAACTGGACGCCTACCTTCTTAAATGTAAATATGGTGGGTGCAGGTGTCAGGATGAATGCCACACATGTCTTGGTATTCCCAAGCAAATGCATCTTTATTCATTCTAAATATCCTTCACAGGTTCTTTGTGGCATGTGTGAAGTATGTCAAAGACATCATCCTCGGGCACACATCAACGCATGACATTGCCAAGGCCACGATAGAAGAGCAATCCATTGATCCACGTATAATCACCGCTAAGTTTGACCAGCTTTTGGTGTTCCCTCAAAGAGAAATGAGGTGGGAACTTGCAAGTGACCGAGTAGTTTTCCATGTCAGCATACCACAAAATCTTTGCTAATATGGAAAAGAGATGTTCATCTAGAAAGGCATCATCAATTGGGACTGGTTCATCATCTTGCTGTTGTAACCCGCACAAAAAATCTGCAACCACATTCTCACGACCAGGCTTATCAAGTATAGTAATGTCAAATTCTTGAAGCAATAGTAACCATCTAATAACTCTACTAGTTACAACAAGTTTATTCATTAGAAATCAAATTGCAGAATGATCAGTATGAAAAAACACTTTATATCAGGTAATATAATGTCTAAACTTATTAATTGCATAGACAATGACTAAGAACTCCTTTTCAGTTATCGTATAATTTACCTCAGCCCCTGTGAAATTTTTTCTGATGTAGTAAATGGAGTAGAAGAGATTATCTTCTTTCTGTCCAAGGACAACCCCTATGGAAAAATCTGAGGCATCAGTGTGGCTATGAAAAGGCAGTTCCCAGTTTGGACCTCTAAGTACTGGTGCGGTGACAAGCTTGTTCTTGATGGTTTCAAAAGCCTCTTGACACTTTGGTGTCCAAGAGAAAATGACATCTTTCGCTAGAAAAGAAAACAAGGGGGAGGCAATCTTACTAAAATTTTGGATAAACCTCCTAGAGTACCCTGCATGGCCTAGAAAACTACACACATTCTTTTGGCTAGTGGGTGTAGGCAAGTCCTGAATAATCTGTATCTTCTTGGGATTGACTTGAATACCCTTAGCAGAAATATAATGACCAAGTACTATCCCCTCTGTCATAAGCATATGGCACTTTTCATGACGTAATGATAAATTAGTGTCTATACAATGCCTAAGTACCTTTTCTAATTTTTTTTTAGCATCTTCATAAGTATTATTGTGGACGGTAAAATCGTCCATATACACCTCAACACAATCATTTACAAGATCCAAAAAAATGCTTAAAACTTCCCTTTGAAAAGTGGCAGGGGCATTACATAAACCAAACAACAAGATGTTATAGGAAAAAGTGCCCCAAGGAGAATTGAAAGTAGTCTTGTCCTGGTCCTCAAGCGCTATGCGAATCTGGTTGTAGCCGTTGAACCCATCCAGAAAAGGGAAAAACTTCTTACCTGCAAGAGTGTCCAACAATTGATCAATAAATGGCAATGGAAAGTGATCCTTTTTAGTAGCTTTATTAAGTTCTCTATAATCAACACAAATTCTCCACTTACCATTTTTCTTAGGAACCACAACTAGAGGAGAGACCCACTGACTATTTGAAATAGGATATATAAACTCAACATTTAACACTTTTTGTAACTCCTCTTTAACTATTTCACGCAAGACGAGATTGAGTCGTCACTGTGGTTGCCTAACTGGACAACTACCTTCTTAAATGTAAATATGGTGGGTGCAGGTGTCAGGATGAATGCCACACATGTCTTGGTATTCCCAAGCAAATGAATCTTTATTCATTCTAAGCATGGCAATAATGTCTTGGATTTGTTCAATGGTTAATTGTGGATTAATATTAAGTGTGCAATTAGGCAAAATTTCCATAGCTTATGATTGTGTAGGTGAGTTAATGGCTTGTACTTGGGGGATGGATTCCATATCACTAGAATTTCCAGAAGATAAAAATGAACTGTACAAACAATTATGAGGTAGCAGCTAATGCAATGTGACAAAGTGTTGAATAGATTGTGAGGTACCTACCAATGGAAAGTTTCTGAAAGGACAAGGAGTATTTATACCTGAATGGAGAACCATACTTTCAAAAGATTCATTAGATGCATATCTATTCTAAAGAAAATTGACAAGAATATTATCCTTAGTAGGTTCTTCCATATCTAAGGCTTGATCAATTGTCAATATGGGCAATGACTCATCCAAGTCACTGTCAACCCAAACTGGATCCTCTGTCTCCAACAAGGGTTGCATTGGTGAGTATAAAGTCAACTGTTTCTTGTGCTCGCCATTAGAAATGACTATGTTTCTTGACCGACAATTGATGAATGCATCCATAGTTGCTAACCAAGGTCGTCTCAAAATCAAGGGGTATCCCCCCAACTTAATCTTCAGCTGCAAAATCACAAAGTCAGTTGGGTATTCCCATGAATCAATAGAAAGGATTACATCTTCAATCATACCCTTTGGTTTGACCAAAGATCAGTTAGTCATTTGAAGAACTGTGGGAGCAAGTCTAAGTCCCTCTAGTGACAATCTTTCATTTGTTACATTTGTCATAACATTAATTGCAGTGCCCAAATCATCAAGGGTATTAGGAATACTTACTTTACCAAGAGATATCTTAATAACAAGACTCCCTGGATCTGAGTACTTCAAAATGGTTATATTCCCGAGCATAAGATCTACCAATTTTCCAATAACTTGGATGGTCTTTGGGTCTTGATTCTTCTTTTTCTTCTGAGTACATAGATCTAGAACCATTTTTGTATAGACGAGAATGTCCTTGATAGCCTGCAACAAAAGAATCTTGATGTCAACATTGCGTAACTCATTAACAAAATCAAATTCAGGTTGAGAGACTTCCCTTTGTATTGGTTCAGACTGAAATCGGTCAAGAAAGGGAGGTTCTTTGACTGGCTCTGCTTCAGGTTCTTCATTGATTTCTATGATGGTGGGCCCCTAAAGAGCCTTTCCCGATCTTAATAGAAATCCATCTAATTCCACTATATTTACAAGATAAGTGGAGTAACCTGTTGCTTCATTATTATACATAGGTTGTGTGGCCTTATTGTTGGGATTTGGGTTTAGTTGGGTTGGCATTGGTGTAGGGTTCAGTGGCTGTGTTGGATTGGTTGGCTGACCAGATGATGATGGTATGGCTGAAAGAAATTTTTGTGATTGTTGGCATGGGTTGATCATGGGAGGAGGTGGAAATTGTGGTTGTGATGGATATGGTTGTTGGTACAGTGAAGATTATGGTGGTTGTGGCCTCCATGCCTATTGCCATGGTTGTGAAGCATACTGATTCTGTGGCATCAATTGAGGGTATGGCAAGGGTTGTTTCCAACCTCCATACCATTTGGGTTGGTTGGAAAAAGAATTGGGTTGGCTAGGTCCTAAAGCAAGATAATCATTCATCATGCTAGGGTGCATTACTCGAGGTGGAAAATGTCGCCTAGGGGCCATATAGTAGACAAGTTCCTCAGAATATTCCATATCAAGCACACCTATAGGAAGGGGCCTTAAGGTAGAACTTCTACTGACTTCTTCTAAAGATGAAATGTTTTTCCTATTGTAAGGGAAATCCTCACTACCATGTTTCTTGCAATAAGTCAGAAAAAACATAGCCAAGGCCTTTTCGGCTTCCTCTTGCATCCTATAGGTATATAGAGTGTCTATCTATTTACCCATATGATTTAACAAATCAGTTTTAAGATCCTCTAGTAAATTGCCTATTCCACACTTTGTTATACTTGTTGCATTACCTGGAGCATAAGGATTGCTTGGATAGTTCCTTCCTAAATGCTGAGACCTTGAATAATTCCTGCAAATGTCACAAATATCATCAAAGTCCATTTTAGAAATGTTCCCTTTACCTATTAAATTTAATGCTTCCACAATATCATCTCTTATGCCCCTAAGAAACAACATTTTAACAACATTAGGAGTTATCCCTTGTTGTCGTGATCGTTGAAAACTGAACATGAAGCATTCAAGGTAATCTTCCATGGACTCGTCCTCTTTCTGTGTCATGCAAAAGATTTCATCCCACACCTCTTTTGTTTTACAATACTCCCGATACTTGGTCAAAAATAATTCTTTCATGACTTCGCATGTTCTAATATTCCTAGGGTTCATGAACCAACACAGGGATGCTTCCTTTAATGTGGTTGGGAACAATTTAACCTTCTGCACATCACTCTAATAATTGTAGCTATGACACAACACATCAAACACAAATAAAAACATGTCAGGATCCTCAATAAAAGACCACGAAAAACTGGTAAAGTAGAGTGAGGAATATTTTTCATTGGAGCATCCTGTTCAAGGTGTGTAATTAATAGGGAACTCAAAGGTGACCAAGTTATTGTGGGCTAATGCTCGCGCATTATTATTGTTGTTATTTTTGATCATGTTGTTGTTGTTGTTGGGATCCATGACGTCTGGTGCCCAAGGAGTAAAGTAGGTTCTAAATGGCTTTTGGGTTTCTGAAAATGGACTAGCTTTTAGCCCGTAAGATTCCCAAAAGAACTTTTCAACCTTTCTTCATAATACTTCAGAAGAACTTGGATGGGTACCTGCAGGTGTCTCAACGGTAGTAGATTCTATAACACACTTCTCAATATCAGGTTTGGGTAGCTCTAATGATTGCAATTTAGTTTTTATTTTCTCTTGAGTTCAACTACTTCCTTCAACGGATGGCTTTGAACTATTATGCAATTCTTTGGGTTGTGTTCCCTCAACGAATGTTTTTGATTTAAATTTCTTGGGTTGTGAACTACTTCCCTTTTCTTTTGTAATGAATCTTCCTCTACTATCCCTACTACAATTCATGTACCTAAATGACTTACAACAACACAAATCAAGAGTATTAACCTTAACAAGGTCAACAATTGTATAGGCTTTCCTCTTGACGTACTAGTCCCAACTTAGCTTGCTATGATTTCAAGCCTTTAATATCTTTCCCCGGTAATGATGCCAAAATGATTGGATTAAACTGCGGTTGATATTCTGGGTAAAACTATCCGTGTAATTCTATCTTAAATTGATGAATAGACTGAGATGAGAACTTCACAACTTCCTCAGTTTTCTCCTTAATGCCAATCTAGGAGCGTAGGCTTGTGAAAGATATTGGGGTTGTTTGCCTAAGGGCTGAACCTAGAAAGCCAAGTGTGGATGAATGCAATTATTTAATCTAAGTTTGTTCTACAATCTGACTCTCAGTCATCCTGTCAATTCTATGACAGGAGCCTCTATTCACACAGTCTGCAATAGAAACTGATTAACATAAAATAGTAAACAAATTACTATTGCATATTAAGAACAAAATACAATAAAAGGAAATAATGAAACGAAACACACTTAAACTTTGTTCATGCACATTTGATAACCACACCAATTAATATTTATCGAATGCAATCTATCAAATGAAACTCACACACATTAATAGTAAACAAAGATAGTTGGAAACTAGTTTGATCACAAAAAAATAAATGTAAGACTAAACACTTATTACCACACGATGCAATCCTACTGTAATAATCACCAGATAGTCGATGAAGTGGGCCCTGCCTTCTTTGACTATCAGTGATGGATCTCATGCATACAAGCTACTCCATGCTAACCAACGTTCATTCAAATTACTTCATAGTATTTTTAAGTCACAAAACAAAGATCTGTAGCAATAGTATTATCATCTATATCAACTGAGTTTCGGTTTACACATTTATAGATACCATCGACCGACTCTACTCATAACCACTGCTAAATAAAAACATAGAAGAGTCTTTGGTTGTTTCAACCTACATCCAACAACCTTAAAAGATAATAAAAAATAGTTTGGAGTATTTTTCCACTGTTTCAAAATGACATAACTTAAAACATATAAACACATCTCAACACACATTTATCCAAAATGAAAAATAATTCTTGGATGGTTTTCAACTCCATCCCTTTGATGCCCTCATCCACGTGCCATCCATTACACATCCCCTGCTATCAAAATCATAGAGAAAGTCAATAAATAATCAAAGGATTTTGGTATATTCGTAGGTATTCATCTTTCCTTGTATTTTATAAAACATCTTCAACTCATTAACAAATGGTGATAGGAGCAACAAAAAATAATACAAAAATGACAAGGTTTAAAGGAAAATACAGAGGAAAAATAAAGACATATTTTACCCTCATCACCTTGTATCCCCACAATCCAGCCCAATGCCCAACCCACCTTACCTTGGTCTTACTCTTGAGTACAAAAAAAACTCCATACCTTTTTATCGTCAAAATGTAAGTAAGACCCCTTGTGAGTTGTATACATACCCAAGGGACTAGTCTTACCCCAATGTGACACCACTTCATGGCCCCAACTTGTTAGAATGTAAGACCAAGGTAAGGTGGGTTGGGTACTAGGCTGGGTCACGAGGATACCCTTGAGTCAACAAAAAAGTAGAGAAGTGCATAAATTTTTATCATCTTTGAAAGGGGTTTGAATTGGAATATTTTGATTAACTAAAGGACAATTTACAAAAAAATCATAATGTGATTTTAGTGTATTTGTAAGACCCCTTGTGAGTTGTTGTATACATCCTAGGGGATTAGTCTCGCTCCAACGTGATACCTGTTTTTGATCTCAACTTGACAAAATGTAAAACCAAGGTAAGGTGGATTGGATATTGGGTTTTATTGTGAGGATACCCTTAGAGTCAACAAAAAAGTAGAAAGAAAATTCCATACCTTTTTACCATCAAAATGTAAGACCTACAAGTTGTTGCATACATCCATAGGGGACTAGTTTCACCCCAGCATGACACCCTTCCTGACCCCAACTTGGAAAAATATAAGACCAAGGTAAGGAAAATTGAGCATTGGACTGGGTTGCAGTGATACCCCTGAGTCAACAAAAAAAGAAAGAGAAGTCCATACCTTTTTATCGTCAAAATGTAAGACCCCTTGTGATTTTTTGCATACATCCCCAAGAGACTAGTCTTGCCCCAACCTAACACCCCTTCCTGACCCCAACTTGGCAGAATGTAAGACCGAGGTAAGATGGGTTGGGTGCTGGGCTGGGTCACGAGGATTAGTCTCGCCTCAATGTGACACCCCTTCTCGACCACAACTTGGAAAAATGTAAGACCAAGGTAAGGTGTGGGTTGGGCATTGGGTTGGATTGTGATGATACCCTTGAAAGAGAAGTCCATACCTTTTTATTGTCAAAATGTAGGATTTTTTTCCCATTGTTGCATACATCCCCAGGGGACTAGTCTCACTCCAGCATGACACCCCTTGCTAGCCCCAACTTGGCAGAATGTAAGACCAAGGTAAGGTGGGTTGGGTGTTGGGCTAGGTTGCAAAGATACCTTTGAGTCAACAAAAAAGAGAGAAGTCCATACCTTTTTATCGTCAAAATGTAAGACCCCTTGTGAGTTGTTGCATACATCCTCAGAGGACTAGTCTCACCCTAGTGTGACACCCCTTTCAACCCTAACTTGACAGAATGTAATACCAAGGTAAGGTGGGTTGGGCATTGGGTTGGGTCATGAGAATACCCGAGTCAACAAAAAAAAGAAGTGCATACCTTTTTATCATCAAGGTGGGTTGGGAATTGGGCTGGATTCCAGAGATACCTTTGAATCAACAAAAAAAGTAGAAAGAAAAGTCCATACCTTTTTATCGAAAAAATGTAAGACTTTTTGTGTGTTGTTGCATATATCCCTAGGGGACTAGTCTCGCCCTAGTGAGACACCCTTTCTTGACCTCAACTTGGTAGAATGTAAGACCAAGATAAGGCGGGTTGGGCATTGGGCTGGGTTACACGGATACCCTTGATTCAACAAAAAGAAGAAGAAAGAGAAATCCATACCTTTTTTTATCGTTAGATTGCAAGACCTCATGTGAGTTGCATACATCCTCAAGGGACTAGTCTCAATCTCACCCTAGCATGACACCCCTTCTCGGCCTCAACTTGACAGAATGTAAGACCAAGGTAAGGCGAGTTGGGCCAAGTCATGAGAATACCCCTGAGTAAACAAAAAAAAAAGGTGCATACCTTTTTATCGTCAAGGTGGGTTGGGAATTAGACAGGAATTGGACTGGATTGAGGGGATACTCTTGAATCAACAAAAAAGTAGAAAGAGAAGTCCATTCTTTTTTATCATCAAAATGTAATATTTTTTGCACATTAGTGCATACATCCTTAGGGGACTAGTCTCACCCCAACGTGACACCCCTTCACGACCCCAGCTTGGCAGAATGTAAGACCAAGGTAAAGCAGATTGGGCATTGGGCTGGATTGTAGGGATACCCTTGAGTCATCAAAAAAAGAAGAAAGAGAAGTCCATACCTTTTTATCATTAGAATGTAAGACCCCTTGTGAGTTGTATACATTCGTAGGAGACTAGTCTCACCCTAGCATGATACCTCTTCCTAACCCCAACATGGAAAAATGTAAGACCAAAGTAACATGGGTTGGGCATTGGGCTAGGTCATGAGAATACCCCTAAGTCAACAAAAAGAATTCCATACCTTTTTATCATCAGATTGTAAGACCCCTTGCGAGTTGTTGTGTATATCCTCAGGGAACTAGTCTCGCCCCAACATGACACCCCTTTCTCGACCCCAACTTGGTAGAATGTAAGACCAAGGTAAGGCGAGTTGGGCATTAGGCTAGGTCATGATAATACCCATGAGTCAACAAAAGAAAAAGTGCATACCCTTTTAGCATTGGGTTGGGTCTCACCCCAGCGTGACACTCCTTTCCAACTCCAACTTCATAGAATATAAGACCAAGGTAAGGCAGGTTGGACGTTGGGTTGGGTTGCGAGAATACCCTTGAGTAAAAAAAAAGGGACTAGTCTCGCCCCAACATGGCACCCCTTCCCGACCCCAACTTGGCAGAATGTAAGAACAAGGTAAGATGAGTTGGGTGCTAGGCTGGGTCACAAGGATACCCCTTAGTCAACAAAAAAAGTAGAGAAGTGCATAAATTTTTATCATCTTTGAAATGGGTTTGAATTGGAATATTTTGATTAACTAGAGGCCAATTTACAAAAAAATCATAATGTGATTTTAGTGTATTTATAAGACCCCTTTCAAATTGTTGCATACATCACAAGGGACTAGACTCGCCCCAACATGATACCTCTTCCTGACCTCAATTTGGAAAAATGTAAGACCAAGGTAAGGTGGATTTGGCATTGGGCTGGATTGCAAGCATACCCTTGAGTCAACAAAAAAAATTGAAAAAAAATTCCATACCTTTTTATTGTCAAAATATAAGACCTCTTACGAGTTGTTACATACATCCCTAGGGGACTATTCTTGCCCCAACGTGACAACCATCCTGACCCCAACTTGGAAGAATGTAAGATCAAGGTAAGGTGGGTTGGGCATTGGACTAGGTTGTAGGGATACGCCTGAGCCATCAAAAAAAGAAAGAGAAGTGCATACATTTTTATCTTCAATATGTAAGACCCCTTGCAAGTTGTTGCATACATCCCCAAGGGACTAGTCTCGCCCCAGTGTGGCACCCCTTTCTGACCCCAGCTTGGAAAAATGTAAGACCAAGGTAAGGTGGGTTGGGTGCTGCGCTGGGTCACGAGGATTAGTATCTCCTTAAAGGATTAGTCTTGTTCTAGAGGATTAGTCTCACCATAGCTTGACCTCAACTTGGCAGAATGTAAGACCAAGGTAACAAGAATACCCCTGAGTCAACAAAAAAAATGCATACCTTTTTATCGTCAAAATGTAAGACCCCTTACGAGTTGTTGCATACATCCCTAAAGGACTAGTCTCGCCCTAGCGTGACACCCCTTCTCGACCCCAACTTGGAAAAATGTAAGACCAAGTAAGGCAGGTTGGATGTTGGGCTAGGTCACAATGATTAGTCTCGCCTCGGTGTGACACATCTTCTTGACCCCAACTTCAACAAAAAAAAAGTGTGTACCTTTTTATCGTCAAAATGTAAGACCCCTTATGAGTTGTTGCATACATCCCCAAGGGACTAGTCTCACCCTAGCATGGCACCCCTTATTGACCCCAACTTGGAAAAATGTAAGACCAAGGTAAGGCGGGTTGGGTGTTGGGTTGGGTCATGAGGATTAGTTTCGCCCTAGTGTGACACCCATTTCTGACCCCAACTTGACAAAATGTAAGACCAAGGTAAGGTGGGTTGGGCATTAGGCTGGATTGCAGGGATACTCTTGAATCAACAAAAAAAGTAGAAAGAGAAGTCCATACCTTTTTATCATCAAAATGTAAGAATTTTTGTGTGTTGTTGCATACATCCCAGGGGACTAGTCTCGCACTAGCGTAACACCCCTTCCTGACTCCAACTTGGCAAAATGTAAGACCAAGGTAATGTAGGTTCGTTGTTGGGATGGGTTGCGGGGATACCCTTAAGTCAAAAAAAAGCAGTCCATACCTTTTTATTGTCAAAATGTAAGTAAAACCCCTTGTGAGTTGTTGCATACATCCCCAAGGGACTAATCTCTCCCCAACATGGCACCCTTTCCCGACCCCAAATTGGCAGAATGTAAGACACTATTATAAAGGGGAAAAGAGGTATTGTGGAATCGACCCAAAAATAAAGAGGGATGAAAAAAATGAATTGAAATAGGTTAAAACAAGGAATTTCTTTCTCGTAGGATTGAAATATAGAAACCATGGCTTCACCAATTAAAATTATTTCTTTATTTTCTCTCCCCATATATCTTTTTAACTTTTGCTTATCTTTTTTTTTTTTTTTCTATATTCACATTTTTATATTTTTTCTCAGTTTATTTCTCTTTATTCTCTCTCTTGTTTGCTTGCTCACTCTCTATTTGTTTTATTCTCTCCGTCTATCTTTTATCTTTCTCTTTTATCTTTTATTTATTTTAATATGTCATGAGAATGCCCCTAAGTCAACAAGAAAAAAAGTGCATACTTTTTAAGCATTGGGATGGGTCTCACCCTAGCGTGACACTCCTTCTTGACTCCAACTTGGCATAATGTAAGACCAAGGTAAGGCATGTTGGACATTGGGATGGGTTGCGAGGATACCCTTGAGTCAAAAAAATAAAGTCTATACCTTTTTATCATCAAAATGTAAGTAAGACTCTTTGTGAGTTGTTGCATACATCTCTAAGGGACTAGTCTTGCCCTAGTGTGGCACCCCTTCCCGACCCCAACTTGGAAAAATGTAAGACCAAGGTAAGGAGAGTTAGGTGTTGGGTTGGGTCATGAGGATACCCTTGCATCAACAAAAAAAGTAGAGAACTGCATAACTTTTTATCATCTTTGAAAGAGGTTTGAATTGGAATATTTTGATTCACTGGAGGCCAATTTACAAAAAAATCATAAATGTTATTTTAGTGTATTTTTAAGACCCCTTGTGAGTTGTTGCATACATGATAGGGGACTAGTCTCTCCCTAGAATGACACCTCTTCCCAACTCCAACTTGGCAAAATGTAAGACCAAGGTAAGGTGGGTTGGACGTTGGGCTAGATTGTGAGGATACCCTTGAGTCAACAAAAAAAGTAGAAAGAGAAGTCCATATTTTTTTATTGTCAAAATATAAGACCCCTTACGATTTGTTGCATACATTCTTGAGGGACTAGTATTTCCCCAACGCGACACCCTTCCCAACCCCCAATTTGACAAAATGTAAGAACAAAGTAAGGCGGGTTGGGAATTAAGTTGGGTTGCAGCAATACCCCTAAGCCAACAAAAAAAGAAAGAGAAGTCCATACCTTTTTATCATCAAAATGTAAGATCCCTTGCGAGTTGTTGCATACATCCCCAAGGGACTAGTATCGCCCCAACGTGGCACCCCTTTCCGACCCCAACTTGGCAGAACGTAAAATCAAGGTAAGGCAGGTTGGGTGCTGGGCTAGGTCATGAGGATTAGTCTCGCCCCAAAGGATTAGTCTCACCCCAACATGACACCCCTTTTCAACCCCAACTTGGTAGAATGTAAGACTAAGGTAACAAGAATACCCCTGAGTCAACAAAAAAAAGTGCATACCTTTTTAGCATTGGGTTGGGTCTCACCCCTACATGACACTCCTTCCCGACCCCAACTTGGCAGAATTTAAGACCAAGGTAAGGCGGGTTGGATGTTGGGCTAGGTTGCGGGGATACCTTTGTGTCAAAAAAAGAGAAGTCGATACATTTTTATCTTCAAAATGTAAGTAAGACCCCTTGTGAGCTGTTGCATACATACCCAAGGGACTAGTCTCGCCCCAAAGTGGCACCCCTTCTTGACCCCAACTTGGCATACTGTAAGACCAAGGTAAGCGAGTTGGGTGTTGGCATGGGTCAGGACGATACCCCTAAGTCAACAAAAAAATTAGAGAAGTGCATATCTTTTTATCATCTTTGAAAGGGGTTTGAATTGGAATATTTTGATTAACTGGAGGCCAGTTTACAAAAAAATCATAATGTGATATTAATGTATTTGTAAGACCCCTTGCAAGTTGTTGCATACATCCCAGGAGACTTTTCTTGCCCAAGTGTGACATCTCTTCCTAACCCCAACTTGGAAAAATGTCATGAGAATACCCCCTGAGTCAACAAAAAAAAATTTCATACCTTTTTATCATCAAGATGTAAGATCCCTTGTGAGTTGTTACATACATCCCCAAGGGACTAGTCTTGCCTTAGGGTGGCACCCCTTCCCAACCCCAACTTGGCAACATGTAATACTAAGGCAAGGTAGGTTGGGTGTTGGGCTAGGTTACGAAGATTAGTATCGCCCAAGTGTGACACCCCTTCCCGACCCCAACTTGGAAAAATGTAAGACCAAGGTAAGGTGGGTTGGGCATTGGGATGGATTGTGGGGATACTCTTGAATCAACAAAAAAAGTAGAAAGAGAAGTCCATACCTTTTTATCGTCAAAATGTAAGACTTTTTGCATGTTGTTGCATACATCCCCAGGGGACTAGTCTCACCCCAACATGACACCCCTTCCTAACCCCAACTTGGTAGAATGTAAGACCAAGGTAAGGTAGGTTGGGCGTTGGGTTGGGTTGCAGGGATACCCTTGAGTCAACAAAAAAAATAAGTGCATACCTTTTTATCGTCTTTGAAAGAGGTTTGGGTTGAAATATTTTGATTGTTTGGAGGCCAATTTACAAAAAAAGCATAATGTGATTTTAGAGGATTTGTAAGACCCCTTGTGAGATGTTATATACATCCCAAGGGACTAGTCTCACCCCAGCATAACACCCCTTCCTGACCGCAGCTTGGCAGAATGTAAGACCAAGGTAAGGTGGGTTGAGTGTTGGGATGGGTTGTGGAGATACCCATGAGTCAACAAAAAAAAGAAGAAAGAGAAGTCCATACCTTTTTATCGTCAGAATGTAAGACCCTTTGAGAGTTGTTGCATACATCGTTAGTGAACTAGTCTCGCCCCAGCATGACACCCCTTCCCAACCCCAACTTGGAAAAATGTAAGACCAAGATAAGGTGGGTTAGACATTAGGTTGGGTTGTGTGAATACCCTTGAGTCAACAAAAAAAAGAAGAAAAAGTCCATACATTTTCATCTTCCTAATGTAAAACCATTTGCAGGTTGTTGCATACATTCCTAGGGGACTAGTCTCGCTCCTTGGTAGAAAGTAAGACCAAGGTAAGGCGGGTTGGGTGTTGGGATGGGTCGCAAGGATAACCCTGAGTCAACAAAAAAAGAAGAGAAGTGCATACCTTTTTATCATCTTTGAAAGGGGTTTGGATTGGAATATTTTGATTAATTAGAGGCCAATTTACAAAAAAATCATAATTTGATTTTAATGTATTTGTTTTTGATTATAGGTAAAACATGTTTTGAAGGGACCTCGAAACCCTTTACAAAATGAAACATTGCTTGAACAAATAAGTAAAAACAAAGCAAGTAGCCAAAAAGAAGCCAAAAACTAGCAAAATAACAGCTAGAGAGGCATAGAAAACAACACGTGACTATAGATTTTTCAGGATGTCAGCCGCTTCCAAATCACTATCGATGATCTTTTGATGCACATTCATAACTTCAACAACCTCTTTAGTAGGAATTCCAACATTAGCATTCATCTTAGTTTTATTTCAGGTTCTAGTAGAAGGACCTGTCTCACACACCATTTCCTGACTTTCTTGTTCAAAAGGCACAAACCTTCAGCATCATTTCACATAGCATGCTTTCCCACCTTAAGAACCTTCTCTAGCTTTTGATAAACACGATCCATTTTCTCTTCAAGAGCAACAATTCTTGGTTCAAAAGAATTTTTCATCTTCACCATCTCATCAACCATCATTTTCAGAGTCTCAAAAAGTTAACTATGAACAATGATCTGCACCAAGCTAAACAAAGAGAACACAAACAAGGTTAAGCATTCAAATTAGCA
>VDFB02021499.1:850265-957486 GCA_007258455.2 Sequoia sempervirens | reverse complement strand
TCACATAATCAGGTTCGTTCTCACCATCAAGATTGCATCTGGTTCAATATCAAGAAAATCGAAGACATGGGTAATGTTAGGTTCTTTATTAGATTTCCAATGATGTAATTTTTTTCACTTTCTAACAATGTTAAGCGTTTCATCCATAATTTCTTTTGTTTGTATGTCCGTTTTTCTTCAAAAAGTAGTGTTTGGTATTTTTTTCGCTATAAATTAACCGTTCATCAAAATTTGAAATAAATTACATTTTTAGAAACTAGAATCCATTCTACAATTTTAAAAAATATTTTTTTAAGAAAATCTATTAGTTTCAAAAAAATTTAGGGGGAGCATAGCCAAAATTCTGCTTTTTAGGAAGTACCCACTTAGAAAATTAATAAAAAATCAAATATTCATTAAAAAATTATCAGAAAATATCCAGTCCTTACTACATATTGTTATCTAACTTCTGACTAGAGCGATTTTAAAAATACTACAAAAAATTCCACCGTGCTCGGGTCACACAAGAGTTGCTATGTTATGTTTTTTTGACAGAAACAACAACAATTTGTGTGTGTCCCTCTTTTGAACCCCTTAGTCTCAACCATTTTCAAAATAAATTAGTAGTTTAGAAAGTAGACTCGGAGCACTGCGGTCCTTGTTTTTGTTCCATCAAAAAATTTTGAGTGTAGCTATCCTCAATTTCACGTCCAAGGTCAGTATTTCCTGATTTTAGAAAAAAAGTGGCCACTTAAGCCCCTTTTTTGGGAACCATCTTGGTGCACTTACCTGACAGCTATATGCACTTCTGCATAGGATCAATACACTTCTCCTCTGATCCCCTTTTGACATCAATGAAAACATATTCCAACATCCCAAGGGACTAGTATCATCCCAATGTGACACCCCTTTCCGACCCCAACTTGGAAGAATGTAAGACCAAGGTAAGGTAGGTTGGGTGCTAAGTTGGGTCACGAGAATTACTCTCACCTTAGAGGATTAGTCTTTTTTTAGAGGATTAGTCTCACCCTAGCGTGACACCCCTTCCTAACCCCAACTTGGGAGAATGTAAGACCAAGGTAACAAGAATACCCTTGAGTCAACAAGAAAAAGTGCATACCTTTTTATCATTAAAATGTAAGACCCTGTGCAAGTTGTTGCATACATCCCCAAGGGACTAGTCTTACTCAAGCGTGGCACCCCTTTCCGACTCCAACTTTGCAGAATGTAAGACCAAGGTAAGAAAAATACCCCTTATTCAACAAAAAAAGAAAAGTGCGTTCCTTTTTAGCGTTGGGTTGGGTCTGGCCCCAACATGACACCTCTTCTCGACCCCAACTTGCCAAAATGTCACAAGAATACTCCTGAGTCAACAAAAAAAAGTGCATACCTTTTTATCATCAAAATATAAGACCCCTTGTGAGTTGTTGCATAAATCCCCAAGGGAATAGTCTCACCCTAGTGTGGCACCCCTCCTCAACCCCAACTTGGTAGAATGTAAGATCAAGGTAAGGTGGGTTGGGTGTTGGACTGGGTCATGAGGATTAGTCTCACCCCAACGTGACACCCTTCTTGATCCCAACTTGGAAAAATGTAAGACCAAGGTAAGGTGGGTTGGGCATTACGCTAGAATGTGAGAATACTCTTAAATCAACAAAAAATGTAGAAAGAGAAGTCTGTACCTTTTATCATCAAAATGTAAGAATTTTTGTGCGTTGTTGCATACATCCTTAGGGGACTAGTTACACCCCAACATGACACCCCTTCCCGACCCCAACTTGGCAAAATGTAAGACCAAGGTAAAGCTAGTTGGACGTTGGGCTGGGTTGCGAGAATATCTTTGAGTAAAAAAAAAGAGAAGTGCATACATTTTTATCATCAATATGTAAGACCCCTTGTGAGTTGTTTCATACATCCTCAAGGGACTAGTCTTGCCCCAGCGTGTCACACCTTTCCGACCCCAACTTGGTAGAATGTAAGACCAAGGTAAGGCATGTTGGGTGTTGAGCTGGGTCATGAGGATTAGTCTCGCCCTAGCGTGCCAACAAAAAAATAAAGAGAAGTGCATACATTTTTATCATCAATATGTAAGACCCTTGCGAGTTGTTCTATACATCCCTAAGGGACTAGTCTCGCTCTAGTGTGGCACCCCTTTTTGACCCCAACTTGGTAGAATGTAAGACTAATGTAAGGAAAGTTGGGTGTTGAGTTGGGTCATGAGGATTAGTCTTGGCTTAGAAGATTAGTCTTTTTCTAGAGGATTAGTCTTACCCTAGTGTGACACCTCTTCCCGACCCCAACTTGGTAGAATATAAGACCAAGGTAACAAGAATACCCCCAAGTCAACAACAAAAAAGTGCATACCTTTTTATCGTCAAAATGTAAGACCCCGTGCGAGTTGTTGCATACATCCCCAAGGGACTAGTCTCGCTTGAGCATGACACCCATTTCTGATTCCAACTTTGTAGAATGCAAGACAAAGGTAAGAAAAATGAAAAGTGCATTCCTTTTTAGCATTGGGCTGGGTCTCACCCCAACGTGACACCTCTTCTTGACCCCAACTTGCCAAAATGTCATGAGAATACCCCTGAGTCAACAAAAAAAGTGCATACCTGTTTATCATCAAAATGTAAAACCCCTTGCGACTTGTTGCATACATCCCCAAGGGACTAGTCTCACCCCAGTGTGACACCCCTTCCCTATTAAAAACCAAGATCAAACATGCAAACCATAAAATACCTTCCACAAGAGAAAAACAAATGAAAGCAGAGCAATTTGCATTAAGATGTGCAAATAAATTGTATTCAAGAATTGAGAAATTACAAGGGATAAATTGCTTTATAAAAAAAATGTATGTATAACCCTAATGTAAAACCTAATGTTGACCTAAAATCATCTCAACTAAATAAAACTTACTTATTAATTAAGTAAACTAATTATTACCTAAGTAAACTTAATAAAGTGTAATTAAATAATTAATTACACCAACACCCCCCATTAAGTGCAACTTAGGGAGACTAAAAAACAATGCACCTAATGCTAGGATGAATGCATGAATGGGTCCCGACTACAAGGCCATGTTAGGTACCCGTGTACAAATACAATGAATGGGAAAGAGGAGAAAACCCAGTGGGATAAAACCCCCCCTCAATGAGATGGCCTACTGCAAAGAAGCATTGGAAGAACACTGGTGAAGTAACATTGGAATCCTAAATTTGGCAAGGAAAGATACCTTTGTTTACAAGAAACCATATGAGAGTCATTGAAGGACTCAGGCGGAATCATGATAATGCAACAATAGACCCGATGCCAAGGAACACTGAAAAACTCACAAAATGGAACAACCCTGGAATCCATAAAGCAATAGTAGATGAATAAATGATGCCCCCATAAGAGGGACTGATATGATGAAAGAATCTGGAAGCTATGTGTATCTCGATGCCGATGCCAAACTTTGACTAAAACTGATCCATAGGAGCAAGTACCATGAAGATTATGGAACATTAACCATAAAATGAATGGCCCTCAAACTGAGATGTGACCCGATGTGAATCTAATACAATTCAAGATCATTAACCATAGGCTCTCAATTTGAGATGTGAACTGATGCGAACCAAAATGTGTCAAGCCATGAGCAAGATGTGGCCAAAAGAAAATACAGAATCCAGATACAACTCATGCGAGTTGTCATCAATATGAAGATGAGATCAAAATGCATGCAATGCAACTACACTCTAATCAAATTATTATGCAAGAATCCCACTTGATGGAACTTTATATAAGTTCATTTATTACAATACCCCATGATTGTAAAAGGAGAACATGCAAAAATATGCATAAAATAAAGAGAAAATGCAAACCCAGTGCATGAAAACAAAAAAGAGTGTATGCACAAACCAATGTTCACATCTACCTCCACGATAAAAAAATGACCTTAGGTCTATGTAGAGGATTGAACTAGCTTTCCAATGCCTATTCATTTTCAAAAAATGAAGACCGTATGCAAAAGATATGCCCCCAGAAGTGGGAAAATGATGATCTAACTTTGACTAGAAAAAACTACAACATAATAGAAAAATCAGAAAAAAAAACCTATACCACTAGATCAGACTTAGAACTAGCTTTCCAATGATGTTTTGTTTTCGAAAATCCGAGTTCAGATGCAAAAGTTATGGCCAAAATACCAAAATTGCTACAAAAAGGTTTAGGGGAAAAAACTGGTGGTTACACTAGCCGCTAGCATTAATCGTTAGCATTAACCACTAGTGGTTAATAGCTAATGGTTAATTGATGGCTTAGCCCTGCATCACTAGTTTTTTAAAATTATTTTTCTTAGATTGCGTGCCGTACCAGGCCGTACAACTCAGAAATGGAAAAAAATTGCCTTCTAGAGTCACTATGTCTGATTTTGACGATTTGACAGTCGATTTTGGGGTTTTTGGGTGCTTTGAACGCAATGGTGAGGTCTGTTTGGGATCAAAATGCTCCAAAATTACAGGTATGCTCTAGATTTGGAAACCCTCAAAAACTTCAAATCCTTGTAGATCTGACAAACGATGATGAAAATCAATGAAACAAAAGCCAATCCTAACTTTTCTCAATGCTCTGAATCCAATGGAGATGCCCGATCTGATCCAAAATGCTTCATAAATAAGCTCAAGGTATGAAAATATCAAGGAACCCCAAATGTGCTCTACAATGAATTTCTCTAAAAAATTGAGAAGGGGTTGCAAATCAAGGCTCTGATACCATGTTAAAAACCAAGATCAGACATGCAAACCATAAAATACCTTCCACAAGAGAAAATAAAATAAAAGCAAAGCAATTTGCATTAAGATGTGCAAATGAATGGTATTTAGGAATGGATAAATTACAAGGGATAAATTGCTTTATAAAATCAATGTATGCATAACCCTAATGCAAAACCTAATTTTGACCTAAAATCATCTCAACTAAATAAAGCTTACTTATTAATTAAGTAAACTAATTATTACCTAAGTAAACTTAATAAAGTGTAATTAAATAATTAATTACACCAACATTCCCGACCCCAACTTGGCAAAATGTAAGACCAAGGTAAGGTGGGTTGGGTGCTAGGCTGGGTCACGACGATTAGTCTCACCCCAGCGTGACACCATTCCTGACCCCAACTTGGAAAAATGTAAGACCAAGGTAAGGTGGGTTGGACATTAGGTTGGATTGTTGGGATACTCTTGAATCAACAAAAAAAGTAGAAAGAGAAGTCTGTACCTTTTTATCATCAAAATGTAAGACTTTTTGTGCGTTGTTGCATACATCCTCAAAAAGGTATGTACTTCTCTTCAAAATTTAAGACTTTTTACACATAAAAAAATCTTACATTTTGATGATAAAAAGGCATGTACTTCTCTTCCTACCTTTTTTGTTGATTTAAGGGTACCCTCGCAATCTAACCCAGTGCCCAACCCACCTCACCTTGTGATTGGATTAAATTATGGTTGATATTCTAGGTAAAACTATCCGTGTAATTCTATCTTAAATTGATGAATAGATTGAGATGGAAACTTCACAACTTCCTCAATTTTCTCCTTAATGTCAATCCAGGAGTGTAGGCTTGTGAAAGATATTGGGGATTTTTACCTAAGGGCTGAACCTAGAAAACCAAGTGTGGATGAATGCAATTGTTTAATGTAAGTTTGTTCTACAATCTGTCTCTCAGTCCTCCTATCAATTCTGTGACATGAGCCTCTATTTACACAGTTTGCAACAAAAATTGATTAACAAAAAACAGTAAACAAAATTACTATCACTCATGAAGAACAAAATATAATAGAAGGAAAAACTAAAATGAAACACACTTAAACTTTGTTCATGCACGTTTGATAACCACACCAATTAATATTTATCGAATGCAATTTTCCAAATGAAAATCACACACATTAATAGTAAACAAAGATAATTGCAAACTAGTTTGATCACAGAGAAATAAATGTAAGACAAAACACTTATTGCCACATGATGCAATCCTACTATAATAATCACCTAGTAGTCGATGAAGTGGGCCCTTCCTTCTTTGACTATCAATGATGGATCTCATGCACACAAGCTACTCCACGCTAGCCAACATTCACTCAAATTACTTCATAGTATTTTTAAGTCGCATAATAGAGATTTGTAGCAATAGTATTATTATCATCTATATCGACCGAGTTTCATTTTACATATTTATAGATACCATCGACCAACTAAACTCATAACCACTGCTAAATAAAAACATAGAAGAGTCTTTGGTTGTTTTGGCCTACGACCAACAACCTTAAAATATAATAAAAATAGTTTGGAGTCTTTTGCCACTATTTCAAAATGGCATAACAACTTAAAAAAGATAAACACATCTCAGCACACATTTATCCAAAATGACAAATAATTCTTGGACGATCTTCAACTCCATCCCTCCAATGCCCTTATCCACATGCCATCCATTAAGCATCCCCTACTACCAAAATAATAGAGAAAGTTAATAAATAATCAAAGGATTTTGGTATATTCATAGGTTTTCATCTTTCCTTGTATTTTATGAAACATCTTTAGCTCATTATCAAATGTTGATAGGAGCAACAAAAAATAATACAAAATGACAAGGTTTAAAGGAAAATAGAGGAAAAATAAAGACATATTTCACCCTCATCATTCCCCCCATCTTAGGGTTTTGCATGTCCTCATGCAAAAGAGTGCAAAGTACAAACCGAGAGAAAAAGGGGCTAGTTTCTACATTGTGTTAGTGACTTCCTTAACCCATGACTAGTATAATGCTTGCATATGCTTTTCATGTTCTTGAATGGTCATGAGGGATGTTCTAGAAGCATCTGTCTTTTCAAGTGCTGCCTTGATTTTTTGAATCTCTTCTATTTGTGAGGAATCAAGAGAGCACGCATCCTGAACCTTTCTCTAAAGGGCCTCATATTCCTTAGTCACCCTAGCCAGTGAATCTTGCAATGCCTGATTTTCCTCCTTTAACTTGGCTACCAAATCTTGCAAACCTTGTATCTCTTCTTTTGCTAACAGAGGATTCTCCTCTGTCAGTTTAGTTACTAAGTTTTGTAGGTTATGGATTTCCTCATTTGTTAACAAAGGATTTCCCTCCTTGAATTCTACCCTTGCTCCTTGATTTCCAATTAGTGGTGTCTCTGTAGGTTTTTGTTCATTGTCAATTGGTACATTCAACTCCTGCTTTTCCATTTGGGGAGAAAATTTAGTGGTCCTTTGTTTTGCAAGGTTGTTAATGGCTTCAGGTGTCAACTCAACATGAAAGTATTGAATATTAGTATCAGTATGAATATTCTCCTCATGTGACACAAACCCTTCATCCATACCTTATGCATTTTCATCAAAGGGTTCCATTATTTTTCTCTCTTTTGTGGCTATCACAACTCCCGATAACACTGAAGGGTAGGACTGAAGGAGTTGGGTTTCTTGTTCATATCTAGTTTCATTTTCATTAGTATTCACATGTGCTTCTCTTTTCTTCCTTCTATTGCTCCTTCGTAGCTCCCTAGAAACATTTGTTGACCTTATGGTTTTGTGATACACAACACCTAGGACTATGAGATCATCCACTTCTTTTGACTATTCAAAGCCTAGAACATTGCTAGCTACATTTTCCAGGTTTTTTAACTTTTCAGTTGTAGAAGGAGGGGACTTTTCTTTAGTTGGTGATTTTTCCTTAGTGGGTGATTTCTCTTTGTCACCAGGAGCAGTTGAAGCTTGTTTCTTTGAAGAACTAGGCAAAACTGAGGGTGTCTTGCTATGCCTTTTCTGCTTACCCCTAGATTCCTAGTTTTGAAAAACTTGTTACTAGTAGGCATAACTCAAGGGCTCTTGGACGATTTGCTACTTGAGGCTAGGGTTTTCTTGATACCCTTCATAGAAACCCTCTTTTTCCTAGGTTTAGGGGAATCACTAAAAATTTATTTTGTCCCCATGTCTTCACCATGTTCTTCTGAAGAACTTTCATTATTATTGCCCTTATCTAATTTTGTGCCTTTAGAATCCTCTTTTTCAGAAGAACTAGGTGGGTTGATAGGAGAATCATCCTCTACAAAGTTGTCTGGGGTGTCTTCACCAAGAAGCGGATCCCAATCCCATGGAGGAGAGTGTTTTTTCAATTCTCTTACAATTAACAATTTAATGAGGCCATGGTGAGCTAGTGAATTTTCATGCCCCTTTTGAACTGCTTTCCACATTTGGTTTATAGAGGAGTAAAGGAAATATGACATGTTCACAAGCATTCCCCATCTCAAATGATTCATAAGTCAAAACTGCTTAGCATAAACATATATATATGTACCTTTGCAGGTTATATACTAAATGATGAATTTTATTACATTCTCCCAAGGCTACGAAAGTGAGATTAACTTTGTGCATTGTCCAATGACGATTTTAATAGAATCCCATAGTTCCAGGAACTTCTTGTACAAAGGTTCAAGGTCCATGACGTGTTTGGAGTTATCCAAAACATAATTATCCCCTGAGAGTGGAAACCCAGAGATGTCGGCTATGGCTTCCACTGAGAAAGGAATTGTTAAACCACTGACTTTTGCTTCCTTTTTGTGGCAGGTCATTGTAAACTGCCGCACAATCTTTTCATCGTACCCTCTTAATCATTTAAAGTATGCATCCCATCGTACTTGTTTGAATATTTTATAAGCCTCAACAACCTCTGGTGCCCTTAGTTCATCCATAGTTGAAGGCTCAAAACGATGACAACATTCTCCTACCATGACACTACCAGGAGGTCTTCACAACCAAAAGAATTTGTGCAAATGAAAGTCACTAACAAAACCAAAAACCACCATTAAAAATAGGTGTTGGGAATAGTAATCGATTATTGACTGTAACTTAAGCAATGAGTGGTTAACGTGCAATCAAATTGGAAAAGTGGGTTGCAATATTTGGAAAGATTGGTTTACACCAATGTCATCATAGTATCTTATGGTTATGCCAGTAATGATGGTATTAACTATTCAAGATAAGAGAATAATGGATTCCAACATTCTAAAAAGGATATGACAAATATACAATGTGATGGTTGAATACATGTCATGGCATGTGACAAGACAACTCCCCCCTCTCCAACTTACCATGTGACCCATCCGCAGGTTACGTCACCACTCATTAACTGAAAAGAAGAATATTTAATAAAAACAAGGAAAAGAAAAAAAACCAAAATATGCTGATAACAATGACTGCCAATGGTATAGAATGGCGATGCGGAAGCAAGCACAACAAACAAAGAGTGGAGACAGTGTCGGTGTTGATGTGGAATTGCCAGCCTGGCAGTGTCAGTATTGAAATCAAAGGTGCTGCATGGGGTTGACAGGACAATGTAGCATAAAATACATTAGGTGAACTACGACCATTATTACCTAGGTGAAGTACAACTAGTAGGCTTCCATGGGTCAAGATGAGCATGTCAAGGTAATGACCGAAATCACATAATACCCGAACAGGTAGGCAACAAGAGCGTGTGAAGGGACTACAAAAACTGATCATAGTGCCAGATGTTAGGTGGGGCTGGAAAATCGTTGAGGAAGCAAACATGTCCAGGTAGAAGTGAAGAGCACCAAGTGATAAAGGCTCCTATCCAAAATAGGACAGGAACTAAGGTCACATAAGCTAATGTGGCACAATGTGGGGTGGAAGTAGAACAAAAGTGGTGGTGATCGTGAAGAAGGTAGGAGCAACCCAAAAATGAGGAGAGAAAGGTCTGGTCATCCTACACTATCAACGAACAACCACAACTCAAAGATGAAAGTGAAACTTGACATAAGAGTGACAGGAAGGGAGAGTTGTGAACCTGTAGAATTATTCACTTCTTTCTTGTTCATTTTTTTAAAAATATTTTGATCTCGATGATAGACCACCAGTAACTTGGTTTTTGTCCTATCACTGCCTAGAAGCATAAGAAACTCAGTTTTCACCTCTAGGAATCATTTAACAATTAACGCCTGTCGAAAACCAGTTTTCAAATGTTAACTAGCCAACAACGCACAAGGGTTTTCATTATTGGATCTTTTATTGCATTTCTTTTAAAAATATTTTGAAAAGTACCTAAAAGGTACTAGGAGAGGCCACAAAAACCTTGTCAAGCAGATGGAGTTCCTTAGGTAGATTCGAGACAAACTCTTCCCTGGAGAGAGGCCTCTTGTACAATTTCAACTAGTGATCATTGACAACTAAAGCCATGTGATTAGAGTCCATCGTGCAGAGCTTGGAAACCTCGTTATCATAGAACTTCTCAATTTCATAGGGCCTGAGCCACCGGGTGTGGAAGTTTCCCTTAAAATCTTAAAAATGGGAATCATACAAGAGTGTCCAATCACCTGGTTCAAATGACCATTGTCAAATGAAATGATCATGCCAGAGAGCACATTGGTTCTGGACAATCTCTGCATGGAAGAGTGCTGGTTGGCGAAGTTCATCTAATGAGTGGAGCTACACAATTTGTTCTTTCTATGCATCAGACAAGTTCATACCCAGCTAGAGTGCGGTGCGAAGAGTTTTTACCTCAAACTTGATAGGGAGAACAACACTCTTACCATAGACAAGCTCGTAAGGTTTCAAACTAGTGGTGGTTTTCCATGTAGTGTGGTAGGCCCAAACAACTTTAAGAAGTTGTGTAACCCAGTCCTTCTTATGGAGAACAATTCTCTTGGTAAGAATGTTCTCGAGTTCTCGGTTGGTGACTTTGACTTGACCATTAACCTGGGGATGGTAAGGTGAAGACTTGTGATGTAGAATCTCATATTGACAAACCAAAGTAGAAATGAGGTCAGATATGAACTATGGGCCTTGATCTGTAACTATCTCACACAGAATACCAAATCGGGTAAAAATCTCGGAATAGAGGAATTCAACCACCTTGGTGTCCCTGGCATGCTTCAAAGTATCAACTTCAACCCATTTTGTTACATAATATGTACACATAAGCATATATTCCTTGTTTTGAGATGGTGGGTTGACAGGTCCAACGAAATCAAGCCCCCATTTTTCAAAAGGCTCAATGGACAACTAAGGATGCAGAGGCATTTCGTTTGAGTGCATGGGATGACCCATACATTGACATTTGTCATAGTGTTGAACATAGTGTTTACAATCCTTGTGGAGTGTGGGCCAATAGTAGCTTGTAGTTAAGATCTTCTGAGCAATCCTTTGGGTGGAAAAATATCCTCCACAGGTTCTTTGTGGCATGCGTGAAGTATGTCAAAGACATCATCCTCGAGCACACATCGATGCATGACATTGCCAAGGCCACGACAGAAGAGCAATCCATTGATCCACGTATAATCACCGCTAAGTTTGACCAGATTTCGGTGTTCCCTCAAAGAGAAATGAGGTGGGAACTTGCAAGTGACCGAGTAGTTTTCCGTGTCAGCGTACCACAAACTCTTTGCTGATATGGAAGATAGATGTTCATCTAGAAAGGCATCATCAATTGGGACTAGTTCATCATCTTGCTGTTGTAACTTGCACAAAAATTTTGCAACCACATTCTCACGAATAGGCTTTGCAAGTATAGTAATGTCAAATTCTTGAAGCAATAGTAACCATCTAATAACTCTACTAGTTACAACAGGTTTATTCATTAGAAATCAAATAACAAAATGATCAGTATGAAAATACACTTTAAATCAGGTAATATAATGTCTAAACTTATTAATTGCATAGACAACGACTAAGAACTCCTTTTCAGTTATCGTATAATTTACCTCAGCCCCTGTGAAATTTTTACTGATGTAGTAAATGGAGTAGAAGAGATTATCTTCATTCTATCCAAGGACAACCCCTATGGGAAAATCTGAGGCATCAGTGTGGCTATGAAAAGGCAGTTCCCAGTTTGGACCTCTAAGTACTGGTGTGGTGACAAGCTTGTTCTTGATGGTTTCAAAAGCCTCTTGACACTTTGGTGTTCAGGAGAAAATGACATCTTTCGCTATGAAAGAAAACAAGGGGAAGGCAATCTTACTAAAATTTTGGATAAACCTCCTATTGTACCCTGCATGGCCTAGAAAACTACACACATCCTTTTGGCTAGTGGGTGTAGGCAAGTCCTGAATAATCTGTATCTTCTTGGGATTGACTTGAATACCCTTAGTAGAAATATAATGACCAAGTACTATCCCCTCTGTCATAAGCATATGGAACTTTTCATGACGTAATGATAAATTAGTGTCTATACAATGCCTAATTACCTTTCTAAATTTGTTTTAGCCTCTTCATAAGTATTATTGTGGGTGGTAAAATCGTCCATATACACCTCAACACAATCATTTACAAGATCCACAAAAATGCTTAAAACTTCCCTTTGAAAAGTGGCAAGGGCACTACATAAACCAAATGACAAGATGTTATAGGAAAAAGTGCCCCAAGGACAATTGAAAGTAGTCTTGTCCTGGTCCTCAAGCATTATGCGAATCTAGTTGTAGCCGTTGAACCCATCCAAAAAAGGGAAAAACTTCTTACCTGCAAGAGTGTCCAACAATTGATCAATAAATGGCAATGGAAAGTGATCCTTTTTAGTAGCTTTATTAAGTTATCTATAATCAACACAAATTATCCACTTACCATTTTTCTTAGGAACCACAACTAGAGGAGAGACCCACTAACTATCTAAAATAGGATATATAAACTCAACATTTAATAGTTTTTGTAACTCCTCTTTAACTATTTCACGCAAGACGAGATTGAGTTGTCACTATGGTTGCCTAACTGGACGACTACCTTCTTAAATGTAAATATGGTGGGTGCAGGTGTTAGGATGAATGCCACACATGTCTTGGTATTCCCAAGAAAATGCATCTTTATTCATTCTAAGCATGGCAATAATGTCTTGGATTTGTTCAATGGTTAATTGTGGATTAATATTAAGTGTGCAGTTAGGCAAAATTTCCATAGCTTATGATTATGTAGGTGAGTTAATGGTTTGTACTTGGGGGATGGATTCCATATCACTCAAATTTATAGAAGATAAAAATGAATTGTACAAACAATTATGAGGTAGCAACTAATGCAATGTGACAAAGTGTTGAACAGATCGTGAGCTACCTACCAATGGAAAGTTTCTGAAAGGACAAGGAGTATTTATATCTGAATGGAGAACCATACTTTCAAAAGATTCATTAGATGCATATCTATTCTAAAGAAAATTGACAAGAATATTATCCTTAGTAGGTTCTTCCATATCTAAGGCTTGATCAATTGTCAATATGGGCAATGAATCATCCAAGTCACTGTCAACCCAAACTAGATCCTCTGTCTCCAACAAGAGTTGCGCTAGTGAGTATAAAGTCAACTGTTTCTTGTGCTTGCCATTAGAAATGACTATGTTTCTCAACTAACAATTGATGAATGCATCCATAGCTACTAACTAAGGTCGTCAAAAAATCAAGGGGTATCCCCCCAGCTTAATCTTCAGTTGTAAAATCACAAAGTCAGTTGGGTATTCCCATGAATCAATAGAAAGGATTACATCTTCAACCATACCCTCTGGTTTGACCAAAGATCGGTTTGTCATTTGAAGAACTTTGGGAGCAAGTCTAAGTCCCTCTAGTGACAATCTTTCCTTTGTTACATTTGTCATAACATTAATTGCAGTGCCCAAATTGTCAAGGGTATTAGGAATACTTACTTTACCAATAGATATCTTAATAATAGGACTCCTTGGATCTGAGTATTTCAAAATGGTTATGTTCTCGAGCATAAGATTTTCCAATTTTCCAATAACTTGGATGGTCTTTGGGTCTTGCTTCTTCTTTTATTCTAAGTACATAGATCTAGAACCATTTTTGTATAGACAAGAATGTCCTTGATAGCCTGCAACAAAGGAATCTTTATGTTAACATTGTGTAACTCATTAACAAAATCAAATTCAGGTTGAGAGACTTCCCTTTGTATTGGTTCAGACTAAAATCAGTCAGAAAGGGAGGTTCTTTGACTGGCTCTACTTCAGGTTCTTCATTGATTTCTATGATGGTGGGCCCCTGAAGAGCCTTTCCTGATCTTAATAGAAATCCATCTAATTCCACTATATTTACAAGATAAGTGGAGTAACCTGTTGCCTCATTATTATACACAGGTTGTGTGGCCTTATTGTTGGGATTTGGGTTCAGTTGGGCTGGCATTGGTGTAGGGTTCAGTGGCTATGATGGATTGGTTGGCTGAGCAGATGACGATGGTATGGCTAAAAGAAATTGTTGTGATTGTTGGCATGGGTTGATCATGGGAGGAGGTGGAAATTGTGGTTGTGATGGATATGGTTGTTGGTATGGTGAAGATTGTGGCGGTTGTGGCCTCCATGCCTATTGCCATGGTTGTGAAGCATACTGATATTGTGGCATCCATTGAGGGTATGGCGAGGGTGGTTTCCAACCCCCATACCATCCGGGTTGGTTGGAAAAAGAATTGGGTTGGCTAGGTCCTAAAGCAAGATAATCATTCATCATGCTAGGGTGCATTACTCGAGGTGGAAAATGTCACCTAGGGGCCATATAGTAGACAAGTTCCTCAGAATATTCCATATCAAGCACACCTATAGGAAGGGGCCTTAAGGTAGAACTTCTACTGAATTCTTCTAAAGATGAAATGTTTTTCCTATTGTAAGGGAAATCCTCACTACCATGTTTCTTGTGTTAAGTCAGACAAAACATAGCCAAGGCCTTTTCGGCTTCCTCTTGCCTCCTACAAGTATATAGAGTGTCTATCTATTTACCCATATGATTTAACAAATCAGTTTTAAGATCCTCTAGTAAATTGCCTATTTCACACTTTTTTATACCTATTGCATTACTTGGGGCATAAGGATTACTTGGATAGTTCCTTCCCGAATGCAGAGACCTTGAATAATTCCTGCAAATGTCACAAATATCATCAAAGTCCATTTTAGAAATGTTCCCTTTACCTATTAAATTTAATGCTTCCACAGTATCATCTCTTATGCCCCTAAGAAAGAACATTTTAACAACATTAGGAGTTAGCCCTTGTTGCCGTGATCGTTGAAAACTAAACATGAAGCATTCGAGGTAATCTTCCATGGATTCGTCCTCTTTCTGTGTCATGCAAAAGATTTCGTCCCACACCTCTTTTGTTTTACAATACTCCCGGTACTTGGTCAAAAATAATTCTTTCATGACTTCACATGTTCTAATATTCCTAGGGTTCATGAACCAACACAGGGATGCTTCCTTTAATGTGGTTGGGAACAATTTAACCTTTTGCACATCACTCTAATAATTGTAGCTATGACACAACACATCAAACTCAAATAAAAACATGTCAGGATCCTCAATAGAAAGACCACAAAAAATTGGTAAAGCAGAGTGAGGAATATTTTTCATTGGAGCATCCTGTTCAAAGTGTGCAATTAATAGGGAACTAAAAGGTAATCAGGTTATTGTGGGCTAATGCTCGTGCATCATTATTGTTGTTATTGTTGATCATGTTGTTGTTGTTGTTGGGATCCATGACGCCTGGTGCCCAAGGAGTAAAGTAGGTTCTAAATGGCTCTTGGGTTTCTGAAAATGGACTAGCTTTTAGCCTGTAAGATTCCCGAAAGAACTTTTCAACCTTTCTTTGTAATAATTCAGAAGAACTTGGATGGGTACCTACAGGTGTCTCAACGGTAGTAGACTCTATAACACACTTCTCAATATTAGGTTTGGGTATCTCTAATGATTGCAATTTAGTTTTTATTTTCTCTTGAGTTCAATTACTTCCTTCAACGGATGGCTTTGACCTATTATGCAATTCTCTAGGTTGTGTTCCCTCAACGAATGTTTTTGATTTAATTTTCTTGGGTTGTGAACTACTTCCCTTTTATTTTCTAATGAATCTTCCTCTACTATCCCTACTACAATTCATGCACCTAAAGGAATTACAACAAAAATCAAGAGTATTAACCTTAACACGGTCAACAATTGTATAGGTTTTCCTCTTGATGTACTAGTCCTAACTTAGCTTGCTATGATTTCAAGCCTTTAATATCTTTCCCCGGTAATGGTGCCAAAATGATTGGATTAAATTGCGGTTGATATTATGGGTAAAACTATTTGTGTAATTCTATCTTAATTTGATGAATAGATTGAGATGGGAACTTCACAACTTCCTTAGTTTGCTCCTTAATGTCAATCCAAGAGCGTAGGCTTGTGAAAGATATTGGGGTTGTTTTCCTAAGGGCTGAACCTAGAAAGCCAAGTGTGGATGAATGCAATTATTTAATCTAAGTTTGTTCTACAATCTGAATCTCAGTCCTCCTATCAATTCTATGATAGGAGCCTCTATTCACACAGTCTGCAACAGAAACTGATTAACATAAAACAGTAAACAAATTACTATTGCGTATGAAGAACAAAATACAATAAAAGGAAATAATGAAAAAAAACACACTTAAACTTTGTTCATGCACATTTGATGATCACACCAATTAATATTTATCAAATGCAATCTATCAAATGAGACTCACACACATTAATAGTAAACAAAGATAGTTGGAAACTAGTTTGATCACAGAGAAATAAATGTAAGACTAAACACTTATTACCACACAATGCAATCCTACTGTAATAATCACCAGATAGTCTATGAAGTGGGCCCTGCTTTCTTTGGCTATTGGTGATGGATCTCACGCATACAAGCTACTCCATGCTATCCAACATTCATTCAAATTACTTCACAGTATTTTTAAGTCACAAAACAAAGATCTGTAGCAATAGTATTATTATCATCTATATCAACTGAGTTTTGGTTTACATATTTATAGATACCATCGACTGACTAAACTCATAACCACTACTAAATAAAAACATAGAAGAGTCTTTGGTTGTTTCAATGTACATCCAACAACCTTAAAAGATAATCAAAAATAGTTTGGAGTATTTTTCCACTATTTCAAAATGAGATAACAACTTAAAACATATAAACACATCTCAACACACATTTATCCAAAATGAAAAATAATTCTTGGACGGTCTTCAACTCCATCCCTTTGATGCCCTCATCCACATGCCATCCATTAAGCATCCCCTACTACCAAAATCACAGAGAAAGTCAATAAATAATCAAAGGATTTCAGTATATTCATAGGTTTTCATCTTTCCTTGTATTTTATAAAACATCTTCAACTCATTAACAAATGGTGACAGGAGCAACAAAAAATAATACAAAATGACAAGGTTTAAAGGCAAATACAGAGGAAAAATAAAGATATATTTTACCCTCATCACCTTGTATCCCCGCAATCCAGCCCAATGCCCAACCCACCTTACCTTGGTCTTACTCTTGAGTACAAAAAAAAATCCATACCTTTTTATCGTCAAAATGTAAGTAAGACCCCTTGTGAGTTGTATACATACCCAAGGGACTAGTCTTACCCCAATACGACACCACTTCATGGCCCCAACTTGTTAGAATGTAAGACCAAGGTAAGGCGGGTTGGGTACTAGGCTAGGTCATGAGGATACCCTTGAGTCAACAAAAAAGTAAAGAAGTGCATAACTTTTTATCATCTTTGAAAGGGGTTTGAATTGGAATATTTTGATTAACTAAAGGCCAATTTACAAAAAAATAATAATGTGATTTTAGTGTATTTCTAAGATCCCTTGCAAGTTGTTGTATACATCCTAGGGGATTAGTCTCACTCCAATGTGATACCTATTTTCGATCCCAACATGACAAAATGTAAAACCAAGGTAAGGTGGGTTAGATATTGGGTTGGATTGTGAGGATACCCTTAGAGTCAACAAAAAAGTAGAAAGAAAAGTCCATACCTTTTTACCATCAAAATGTAAGACCTACAAGTTATTGCATACATCCATAGGGAACTAGTTTCACCCCAGCATGACACCCTTCCTGACCCCAACTTGGAAAAATGTAAGACCAAGGTAAGACAAATTGGGCATTGGACTGGGTTGCTGGGATACCCCTGAGTCCACAAAAAAAGAAAGAGAAGTCCATACCTTTTTATCGTCAAAATATAAGACCCCTTGTGAGTTTTTGCATACATCCCCAAGAGACTAGTCTTGCCCCAACTTGGTACCCCTTCCCGACCCCAACTTGGCAGAATGTAAGACCGAGGTAAGATGGGTTGAGTGTTGGGCTGGGTCACGAGGATTAGTCTCACCCAAGAGGATTAGTCTCGCCTCAATGTGACACCCCTTCTCGACCACAACTTGGAAAAATGTAAGACCAAGGTAAGGTGGGTTGGGCATTGGGTTGGATTGCGATGATACCCTTGAAAGAAAAGTCCATACCTTTTTATTGTCAAAATGTAAATTTTTTTCCCATTGTTGCATACATCCCTAGGGGACTAGTCTCACTCCAGCATGACACCCCTTGCTAGCCCCAACTTGGAAGAATGTAAGACCAAGGTAAGGTGGGTTGGGTGTTGGGCTGGGTTGCAAGGATACCTTTGAGTCAACAAAAAAGAGAGAAGTCCATACCTTTTTATCGTCAAAATGTAAGACCCCTTGTGAGTTGTTGCATACATCCTTAGAGGACTAGTCTCACCCTAGTGTGACACCCCTTCCGACCCTAACTTGACAGAATGTAATACCAAGGTAAGGTGGGTTGGGCATTGGGTTGGGTCATGAGAATACCTGAGTCAACAAAAAGAAGAAGTGCATACCTTTTTATCGTCAAGGTGGGTTGGGAATTGGGATGGATTCCAAAGATACCTTTGAATCAACAAAAAAAGTAGAAATAAAAATCCATACCTTTTTATCAAAAAAATGTAAGAATTTTTGTGTGTTGTTGCATACATCCCTAGGGGACTAGTCTCGCCCTAGTGAGACACCCTTTCCTAACCTCAACTTGGTAGAATGTAAGACCAAGATAAGGCTAGTTGGGCATTGGGATAGATTACAGGGATACCCTTGATTCAACAAAAAAAGGAAGAAAGAGAAATCCATACCTTTTTTATCGTCAGATTGCAAGACCTCATGCGAGTTGCATACATCTTCAAGGGACTAGTCTTGATCTCACCCTAACATGACACCCCTTCTCAACCTCAACTTGACAGAATGTAAGACCAAGGTAAGGCGAGTTGGGCTGAGTCATGAGAATACCCCTGAGTAAACAAAAAATAAAGTGCATACCTTTTTATTGTCAAGGTGGGTTGGGAATTGGACAGGAATTGGACTGGATTGAGGGGATACTCTTGAATCAACAAAAAAGTAGAAAGAGAAGTCCATTCTTTTTTATCATCAAAATGTAATACTTTTTGCACATTAGTGCATACATCCTTAGGGGACTAGTCTCACCCCAACGTGACACCCCTTCCCAACCCCAACTTGGAAGAATGTAAGACCAAGGTAAAGCAGATTGGGCATTGGGATGGATTGTAGGGATACCCTTGAGTCATCAAAAAAAGAAGAAAGATAAGTCCATACCTTTTTATCATTAGAATGTAAGACCCCTTGTGAGTTGTTGTATACATCTGTAGGAGACTAGTCTCACCCTAGCATGACACCTCTTCCTAACCCCAACATGGAAAAATGTAAGACCAAAGTAAGATGGGTTGGGCATTGGGCTAGGTCATGAGAATACCCCTAAGTCAACAAAAAAAATTTCATACCTTTTTATCATCATATTGTAAGACCCCTTGTGAGTTGTGTATATCTTCAGGGAACTAGTCTCACCCCAATGTGATACCCCTTTCCTGACCCCAACTTGGTAGAATGTAAGACCAAGGTAAGGCAAGTTGGGCATTAGGCTAGGTCATGATAATACCCATAAGTCAACAAAAGAAAAAGTGCATACCCTTTTAGCATTGGGTTGGGTCTCACCCTAGCGTGACACTCCTTTCCAACTCCAACTTCATAGAATATAAGACCAAGGTAAGGGAGGTTGGACATTGGGCTGGGTTGTGAGAATACCCTTGAGTAAAAAAAAGGGACTAGTCTTGCCCCAACATGGCACCCCTTCCCGACCCCAACTTGGTAGAATGTAAGAACAAGGTAAGACGAGTTGGGTGCTAGGCTAGGTCACAAGGATACCCCTTAGTCAACAAAAAAAAGTTGAGAAGTGCATAAATTTTTATCATCTTTGAAAGGGGTTTGAATTGGAATATTTTGATTAACTAGAGGCCAATTTACAAAAAAATCATAATGTGATTTTACTGTATTTATAAGACCCCTTTCAAATTGTTGCATACATCACAAGGGACTAGTCTCGCCCCAACATGATACCTCTTCCCGACCTCAATTTGGAAAAATGTAAGACCAAGGTAAGGTGGGTTGGGCATTGGGATGGATTGCAAGCATACCCTTGAGTCAACAAAAAAAATTGAAAAAAAGTCCATACCTTTTTATTGTCAAAATATAAGACCTCTTATGAGTTGTTACATACATCCCTAGGGGACTAGTCTTGCCCCAACGTGACAACCTTCCCGACCCCAACTTGGAAGAATGTAAGATCAAGGTAAGGTGGGTTGGGCATTGGAATAGGTTGCAGGGATACCCCTGAGCCATCAAAAAAAGAAAGAGAAGTGCATACATTTTTATCTTCAATATG
This sequence comes from Sequoia sempervirens, assembly GCA_007258455.2. NCBI lineage: Eukaryota > Viridiplantae > Streptophyta > Pinopsida > Cupressales > Cupressaceae > Sequoia > Sequoia sempervirens. The sequence goes on along the minus strand of VDFB02021499.1, from coordinate 936,966 downwards.
TAAAACCCCTTGCAAGTTGTTGCATACATCCCCAAGGGACTAGTCTCACCCTAGTGTGGCACCCCTTTTCGACCCCAACTTGGAAAAATGTAAGACTAAGGTAAGGTGGGTTGGGTGCTGAGCTGGGTCACGAGGATTAATCTCACCAAAAAGGATTAGTATTGTTCTAGAGGATTAGTCTCACCATAGCATGACACCCTTCTTGACCCCAACTTGGAAGAATGTAAGACCACGGTAACAAGAATACCCCTGAGTCAACAAAAAAAATGCATATCTTTTTATCGTCAAAATGTAAGACCCCTTACGAGTTGTTGCATACATCCCTAAAGGACTAGTCTCATGCTAGCGTGACACCCCTTCTTGACCCCAACTTGGAAAAATGTAAGACCAAGTAAGGCAGGTTGGATGTTGGGCTGGGTCACAATGATTAGTCTCACCTTGGTGTGACACCTCTTCTTGACCCCAAATTCAAAAAATATTGTGAGAATATCCTTGAGTCAACAAAAAAAATTGTGTACCTTTTTATCGTCAAAATGTAAGACCCCTTACGAGTTGTTGCATACATCCCCAAGGGACTAGTCTAGCCCCAGCGTGGCACCCCTTCTCGACCCCAACTTGGAAAAATGTAAGACCAAGGTAAGGCGTGTTGGGTGTTGGGTTGGGTCACGAGGATTAGTCTCGCCCTAGTGTGACACCCATTTCTGACCCCAACTTGACAAAATGTTAGACCAAGGTAAGGTGGGTTGGGCATTAGGCTGGATTGCAGGGTTACTCTTGAATCAAAAAAAAAAAAATAGAGAGAGAAGTCCATACCTTTTTATCATCAAAATGTAAGACTTTTTGTGTGTTGTTGCATACATCCTAGGGGACTAGTCTTTCCCTAGCGTAACACCCCTTCCTGACTCCAACTTGGCAGAATGTAAGACCAGGGTAAGGCAGGTTCGTTGTTGGGATGGGTTGCGGGGATACCCTTAAGTCAAAAAAGATGTAGTCCATACCTTTTTATTTTCAAAGTGTAAGTAAAAACCCTTGTGAGTTGTTGCATAAATCCCCAAGGGACTAATCTCTCCCCAACATGGCACCCTTTCCCGACCCCAAATTGGCAGAATGTAAGACACTATTATAAAGGGGAAAAGAGGTATTGTGGAATTGACCCAAAAATAAAGAGGGATGGAAAAAATGAACCAAAATAGGTTAAACCAAGGAATTTCTTTCTCGTAGGATTGAAATATAGAAACCATGGCTTCACCAATTAAAATTATTTCTTTATTTTGTCTCCCCATATATCTTTTTAACTTTTACTTTTTTTTTTTTTTTTTTCTATATTCACATTTTTATATTTTTCTCAGTTTATTTCTCTTTATTCTCTCTCTTGTTTGCTTGCTCACTCTCTATTTGTTTTATTCTCTCCATCTATCTTTTATCTTTCTTTTTTTTCTTTTATTTATTTTAATATGTCATGAGAATGCCCCTAAGTCAACAAGAAAAAAAGTGCATACTTTTTAAGCATTGGGATGGGTCTCGCCCTAGCGTGAAACTCCTTCTTGACTCCAACTTGGCATAATATAAGACCAAGGTAAGGCGTGTTGGACATTGGGATGGGTTGCGAGGATACCCTTGAGTCAAAAAAATAAAGTCTATACTTTTTTATCATCAAAATGTAAGTAAGACTCTTTGTGAGTTGTTGCATACATCTCTAAGGGACTAGTCTTGCCCTAGTGTGGCACCCCTTCCCGACCCCAACTTGGAAAAATGTAAGACCAAAGTAAGGAGAGTTAGGTGTTGGGTTGGGTCATGAGGATACCCTTGCATCAACAAAAAAGTAGAGAACTGCATAACTTTTTATCATCTTTGAAAGAGGTTTGAATTGGAATATTTTGATTAACTGGAGGCCAATTTACAAAAAAATCATAAATGTGATTTTAGTGTATTTTTAAGACCCCTTGTGAGTTGTTGCATACATTATAGGGGACTAGTCTCGCCCTAGCATGACACCTCTTCCCGACCCCAACTTGGAAAAATGTAAGACCAAGGTAAGGTGGGTTGGACGTTGTGCTGGATTGTGAGGATACCCTTGAGTCAACAAAAAAAGTAGAAAGAGAAGTCCATATTTTTTTATTGTCAAAATATAAGACCCCTTACGAGTTGTTGCATACATTCTTAAGGGACTAGTATTTCCCCAACGTGACACCCTTCCTGACCCCCAATTTGATAGAATGTAAGACCAAAGTAAGGCGGGTTGGGAATTAGGTTGGGTTGCAGTGATACCCCTAAGCCAACAAAAAAAGAAAGAGAAGTCCATACCTTTTTATCATCAAAATGTAATATCCCTTGCGAGTTGTTGCATACATCCCCAAGGGACTAGTCTCACCCCAGCGTGGCACCCCTTTCTGACCCCAACTTGGCAGAATGTAAAACCAAGGTAAGGCAGGTTGGGTGTTGGGCTGGGTCATGGGGATTAGTCTTGCCCCAGAGGATTAGTCTCACCCCAACATGACACCCCTTTTCAACCCCAACTTGGCAGAATGTAAGACTAAGGTAACAAGAATACCCCTGAGTCAACAAAAAAAAGTGCATACCTTTTTAGTGTTGGGTTGGGTCTCACCCTTGCGTGACACTCCTTCCTGACCCCAACTTGGTAGAATTTAAGACCAAGGTAAGGTGGGTTGGATGTTGGGCTAGGTTGCGGTGATACCTTTGTGTCAAAAAAAGAGAAGTCAATACATTTTTATCTTTAGAATGTAAGTAAGACCCCTTGTGAGTTGTTGCATACATACCCAAGGGACTAGTCTCACCCCAACATGGCACCCCTTCTTGACCCCAACTTGGCATACTGTAAGACCAAGGTAAGCGAGTTGGGTGTTGGGATGGGTTACAACAATACCCTTGAGTCAACAAAAAATTTAGAGAAGTGCATATCTTTTTATCATCTTTGAAAGGGGTTTGAATTGGAATATTTTGATTAACTGGAGGCCAATTTACAAAAAAATTGTAATGTGATATTAATGTATTCGTAAGACCCCTTGCGAGTTGTTGCATACATCCTAGGAGACTATTATTTCCCAAGCGTGACACCTCTTCCTAACCCCAACTTGGAAAAATGTCATGAGAATACCCCCTAAGTCAACAAAAAAAATGTTCATACCTTTTTATCATCAAGATGTAAGATCCCTTGTGAGTTGTTACATACATCCCCAAGGGACTAGTCTTGCCTTAGGGTGGCACCCCTTCCCAACCCCAACTTGGAAGAATGTAAGACTAAGGTAAGGCAGGTTGGGTGCTGGGCTAGGTTACGAAGATTAGTATCACCCAAGTCTGACACCCCTTCCCGACCCCAACTTGGAAAAATGTAAGACCAAGGTAAGGTGGGTTGGGCATCATGGGTTGGGCATTAGGATGGATTTTGGGGATACTCTTGAATCAACAAAAAAAGTAGAAAGAGAAGTCCATACCTTTTTATCATCAAAATGTAAGACTTTTTGCATGTTGTTGCATACATCCCCAGGGGACTAGTCTCACCCCAGCATGACACCCCTTCTTGACCCTAATTTAGCAGAATGTAAGACCAAGGTAAGGTGGGTTGGGTGTTGGGATGGGTTGCAGGGATACCCTTGAGTCAACAAAAAGAAAAAGAAAGAGAAATCCATACCTTTTTATCATTAGAATGTAAGACCCCTTGCAAGTTGTTGCATACATCTTTAGGGGACCAGTCTCACCTTAGTGTGACACCCCTTCCTAACCCCAACTTGGCAGAATGTAAGACCAAGGTGAGGCAGGTTGGGCGTTGGAATGGGTCACGAGAATACCCCGAGTCAACAAAAAAAAGAAGTGCATACCTTTTTATCGTCTTTGAAAGAGGTTTGGGTTGAAATATTTTGATTATTTGGAAGTCAATTTACAAAAAAAAGCATAATGTGATTTTAGTGTATTTGTAAGACCCCTTGTGAGATGTTATATACATCCCAAGGGACTAGTCTCACCCCAACATAAAACCCCTTCCTGACCGCAACTTGGCAGAATGTAAGACCAAGGTAAGGTGGGTTGAGCATTGGGCTGGGTTGCGGAGATACCCATGAGTCAACAAAAAGAAGAAGAAAGAGAAGTCCATACCTTTTTATCGTCAGAATGTAAGACCCTTTGAGAGTTGTTGCATACATTGTTAGTGGACTAGTCTCACCCCAGCGTGAAACCCCTTCCCAACCCCAACTTGGTGAAATGTAAAACCAAGATAAGGTGGGTTAGACATTAGGTTGGGTTGTGTGAATACCCTCAAGTCAACAAAAAAAAGAAGAAAAAGTCCATACATTTTCATCTTCCTAATGTAAAGCCATTTGCAGGTTGTTGCATACATCCCTAGGGGACTAGTCTCGCCCCTTGGTAGAAAGTAAGACCAAGGTAGGGTGGGTTGGGCATTGGGATGGGTCGTGAGGATAACCCTGAGTCAACAAAAAAAGAAGAGAAGTGCATACCTTTTTATCATCTTTGAAAGGGGTTTGGATTGGAATATTTTGATTAATTAGAGGCCAATTTACAAAAAATAATTTGATTTCAATGTATTTGTTTTTGATTATAGGTAAAACATGTTTTGAAGGGACCTCGAAACCCTTTACAAAATGAAACATTGCTTGAACAAATAAGTAAAAACAAAGCAAGCAGCCAAAAAGAAGCCAAAACTAGCAAAATAACAGCTAGAGAGAGGCATAGAAAACAACACGCGACTACAGATTTTTCAGGATGTCAGCCGCTTCCAAATCACCATCGATGATCTTTTGATGCACATTCAAACTTCAACAACCTATTCAGTAGGAATTCCAACATTAGCATTCATCTTAGTTTTATTTCGGGTTCTAGTAGAAGGACCTGTCTCACACACCATTTCCTGGCTTTCTTGTTCAAAACGCACAAACCTTCAACTTCATTTCACATAGCATGCTTGCTCACCTTAAGAATCTTCTCCAACTTTTGATAAACATGATCCATTTTCTCTTTGAGAGAAACAATTCTTGGTTCAAAAGAATTTTTCATCTTCACCATCTCATCAACCATCATTTTCAGAGTCTCAAAAAGTTAACTGTGAACAATGATCTGTACCAAGCTAAACAAAGAGAACACAAACAAGGTTAGTCATTCAAATTAGCACAAACATCATTCCCTATGAGATTCTTGATCAAACAAAGATGAAAACATGAAACAAAAGCACAAAAGAAAGCAAATGAAAGCATGTTAACAAACTAAATAGATCAAACCTCCATCCCATAGGGGGATTGGTGTCACTTTGATGTGGAAAGTGGCCCTTTCCCAATCCCTTTGATAAGCTTCAAGATTCTTGATGAATTTGGAGTAGAGTAACAATGCCTAAGATTGTAGATGAAAATGGATTTGATAAATGCCAATTGCCCTCAAAGATAGTGATAGCAATTGGATGATTGATGGATGAAATGAGCATAATGACTTTGCATGAGATTTTGGATCCATATTATGTAGAGAAAGCCTCTACTTATAGGATTCAAGGGTTGAAAAGAGGTTGAAATTGGTGAATGTGGGATAAAAGGGGAGCCAATGAGAATGTGACACTTGTCACAATTCTATTGGGTGAGAGTGGAGCACATTTTGGGAAATGTGTTGAGGAAAGGGGGATGTAAGAGGAATAAATGAGAATGGTTGAGGATTTGAAAGGTTGTAAGAAGAATTTATTGAATGTGGTTGAAGATGTAAGAGAATGTAAGAGGAGTTATTGAAAATGTAAGAGAAGTTATTGAGGATGTGATAGGTTTTTGAAACCTTTGGAGGGAAATTGAATGAGGAGGTGGTTGGGAGGAATATTCCTTGGAATATGTCTTTTTGAGGATAAATAGAGGAATTAGATAATTAAAAGAAATGAGTTTCATGTGCAACTTGGTTAGTTGACCATGAGTTGATTTAACTCTTGAGGAGTTAAAAGCTGGAGGATTTATTAATGATGATTAGAAAGTGATTTTAAGGTTAATTAATTCATAATTAATTAATTGAAATGGATTAGGAGATTATGACATTTGATTTGATTGATTTAATCAAATGAGAAGATTTAAGAGGATTTAATTAAATGTGATGAATATTAGTTAGAAGAAGGGTGAATTAATCAATAAATTTAATTATTTAATTAATAGCTGAATTTGTTGATTTTAACTAAATAATGTTGATTATTTAATTAATTGATGAATTTGAAGTGATTTGGGAAGAAATAGTGTTAATTTATCAAAATCAAATGCATAGTATCAATCAGGACTTTTTTCGGTGTCTACACTAACTAACCTTGGTCTAAACCTTATTAACCCGAGCCTGAACATTAGGATCCCTTGAGGTAGAAAGATCTTCATAATTGTTAACCATCACTCTAACCTTGACATTGGTAAAGTTCATTTCATGGAAGACCCACTTAAAAAGCTTGAATAGGGTTAAAGAACCCTCTTTCGCCATGCCAAGAAAATCAAGTAAATCTTCCCTCTTGAAATTGAAACCATCCCTATTGACCGTCCACTCCTCGTGAGAGTCTCTATTAATATTGTCTTTATCAAGGGCCTCCTTCCCTTTTTAGCCAACAACACACATTATGAGTGGTCACCTTGGGGCCAAGACCACCAAACCACCTTTAACCAGATCCTGCTCCATCATCTGATCCTCAACAACCTACAAATTCCCATCAATAGGCGACATATCACTCTCCTCTTGATCTTTCCCCTCTTTCCTCTTAGAATTCTTAAGACAATTCCCCATCTTTAGCCCCTCCTTTTTAATGTATTTGTTGATTAATACACTAACAATCCATTTGTTTTAAGTAACATAACAATCTTCTCTTGTGCCCTTTGGATCAAAGGTGCCTTAGAAGAATTTCTATCTTCCTTCATGATATTTGGATAACACTATTACAAAGGGGAAAAGTGGTATTATGTAATCAACCCAAAAATAAAGAGGGATGGAAAAATGAACCAAAATAGGTTAAACCAAGGAATTTCTTTGTCATGGGATAGAAATATAGAAACCATGGCTTCACAATTAAAATTATTATGTATTTTCTCTCCCCATCTATATTTTTATCTTTTACTTATCTATTTTTTTCATCCTCAATTATCTCTCTTTGTTTATCTATCTTGCCCATTTCTATATTCAAATTTTTATATCTTTTCTTAGTTTATTTCTCTTTATTCTCTCTTGTTTGCTTGCTCACTCTCTATTTGTTTTATTCTCTTCGTCTATCTTTTATCTTTCTCTTTTTTCTGCTATTTATTTTATTCCATCATAAAGATGGACTTGATCCATGAAATCCTAAACCAAATCACCATTTCCATATTAGTTAGGGATTTGATTAAAAGGTTGGAGATTGAGCAAAAAAATTCTTTTATGTGCATTATGGAGGCCATGACCATGTGGACGTCAAATATGGAAGGAAGCCAACTATCAAGTGACTCAACACTCGATCCCTAAGGAAAAGAACATTGAAATTGAGAGTTCAGTTAGAATTGAGGAAATCAAAGAATAATCCAAAACAACAATAAATTTGGTTTTTCTTTTTTTTCTTGTCTCACTTTCATACTTTGTTTATCTATTATTTTTTCTTTCTATTTATATATCTCTTTTTTCATCTGTGTCTCTCATTATCTCTTTCTTCATCTACCTATCTTTATTTTTTCTCACTATTTTCTCTTACATATCTTTTTCTCTTTTTTACTTTTCTTATATTTTCTTTTTGGGTTTGTTTCTAAATTTTATTTATTTATTTATTAAAATTATCTTTCATTCATTTTATCTCTCCTCTCTTAGACCTATTTTCTATCTATTTATATCTAGTCTTTTTTTTCTCTTTTTTGATCTCTTTTTCTCCTCCTTATGTTTTCTATCTCACTCTTTTTTAAGGGTATGTGTAGGATCATGATTGGCCAAAAAGTGGCGATATGATGGGTATGTGTAGGGTATGTGGCTAACGACTTCTTTTTTACCCAAACTTGATGAAATGAAAAGGGTTTTTAAAGGAGACTCTTAGATTTCCACCAACATAAATTATGCTTTACTTTGAATTTAATAAATAAATACTATTCATTTTCTATTTGAATTACAACTAAAGTCCTAATTGATAAGTTGATTGAAAAAAAATCTATAGCTTTCAAACGGTATCACATTTTTTAATCCAAAACATGCGTCACATTCTATATTCGCATACTATAGGATTAAAAAAAATAAAATTGAATTTCATGAAGTTTTGACCAAGTCAAGGTGGTTAGACATATGAACTTTTATATTTTTTAAAAGTTGTAATAAAAAAATCATAATTAATTATTTACTTGGAAAAAAATTACAAAAAAATATGCATCACATCGAGACATGAGTCCTATACTTATATCTAAAATCTTATAAAAAATATTATTATTTTATTGTGGTTAGGGTGGTTAGACAGACACCTACTTATTTTTTCCCTAAAATTTAAGCACTACTGCATTGAAATTTCAAATTTTCACCAAATAGATTTTTAATTTTTTTAAATAAACCTAGTAACTTAGAAACTACATTCAATTTACTACAGATTCTATTCTTACATTATTTTGAAATAATATAGATAACTTATTCAAATTTTTATGTCAAGTGTCCTAACTCTGATTTTTCTAAATTTTTTGCCACTTATGTTTTTTCCATGATGATCCTGCACATACCCAAAGTTTTTTTGTTGTTTGTTTCTATCTTTTTTAATTCCTTTTATTTATCTTTTTATTCATTTCATTCCATCTATCCATTCATTTCCATTCCTGTTTTATCCATTCCATTATCTCTTTCTCCATACCTTCCTTTTTCTTTTCCTCACTTTGGTTCTCTTGTTCCTTCTTTATCTATTTCTTTTTTGGTTATTCTTCTTTTCATTGGTTTTTATTTATTTCTATTTTTATCTCTTTTCTTTATTTTTTTCTCCTCTCTTTGTTTCTATCTTTTTTTATATTTGTTTTATGTTCTTTCTTTTTATCTTTCATCCTATATTTGTTGCTTTTTTATTGTTTTTATTTTTGTATGTATTTATGTTTTTCTCTATATTTGTATGTCCTTTTCTCTTACTATTTCATTCATTCGTTTATATATATATAATATTTATTTTTGTTGTCGTTCTATCTATTTCATTTTTATAACTTTCATTTGTTCTCCTTTTTATCTTTTTATATGCTCTTTAATGTTTTTTTTTATTTCTACCTCTTCTTATTTTTGTTCCTTTTGTTTCCCTCTCTCTCTCTTGTTTTTCTTCTATGTTATTTACTACTTATTTTTCTTTTCTTCTCTCTTATTTTTAAGTGTATTTATTTTCAATCCCTCACCATGACTATCTTTGTTTCTTTGTATAATTTTATTTTTATCATTTTTTATTCCTTTCTTATTGGACCATGGATCACAGATACTAGACTTTAGATGTTGGCGTTTGTATCCTTGATCTTTGACATTTGATACAAGATCCCTAGAGACATAAATTGTGAGAATAGTTCTTAGTCTATAGAATTTAGACAATAAAATGTAGAATATGCACGTTACATAATAAATCCTAGAACTTGGACCTTATGCTTTCGGAACACAAACCTAGAACCTTAACCCTCAAGATCTTAGAACTTAGATCCTAGACCCAAAAGCATAAAATTTGGACCCATAGACATTGAAATGGTGGGCTATTAACCTTGACCAAGAAAATTTTATCCTGAAACACTTTGCTGCGCAACCTTATAATTTAGAGTTTTCTCTTCTATGTTTTTCCTCGTATCTCTCTTCTTAGTTTTTTTATTTTAATTTTTCATTCTATCTCTCTCTTTCTCATTTTTCTACCATCTTGTTTTATTGAGAATGCTTCATTTCAATCGCTCTCGATTGCTATCTATAATTCTCTCTTATATTTTCCCTTGATTTTGTTTTTCTTTCTCTCATTTTGGAAAATAGATCATGGTCAATAGACTATCGATGTTAGGTCTTGGATCCTTTATCCTTGATACTAGACCCATAAACCTATTGACACTCTGACACTACATGTTAGGTTGTAGAATTTAGATTATAACATGTAGAACTTGGACATTATGCTCTTGGCACATGACTTCAAAACTTGGAGCCCAAAGATCTCATAATTTAGATTTTTACTTTATAACCTAAGCTTTATGCATATAGACCTTAGGCTTGTGGATGATTTACCTTGATCAAGAAACATTTACCTTTCAACTATTAAACCTTAGATTGGTAACCCTAGAGTTGTGGAACATGGACCCTAGACTAATAAATATTTACCCTATATTATGAATCCTTGAACCCATGCCTTGAGATGTGTTGGTTATTTTTAATGAACCAAGTTGATCTCACAAAATAGCCTATGGAATTTTCATCTTCCAATGGTTGGCTAATTGGAGGGATTGGCCAACAAACAAGTGAAAGCTTGCAAAGGCTTTCCTCTTGCACTTTGGGCTTTGTAAAACCCAGGAGGGTGATCCCACATAATGTATTTAGGGATAACTTTAAGAACCCCCTCCCTCAACGAAGGTGTAAAATCATGACAAATCTTGTATACTTTCTGATATTTAAATATTAATTTTATTGGCAATTTTTTTCATTTTTCGAGAAAAAAAAATCTCAATTGGTGAATCTTTTGTAATTGCTAGAAGTCTGTGGAAAATTCTAATGAATTGGATTTTTTTTCAAACAAATAAAATATTTTCATTGTCGATCAAAACCTTTTTCAAACCAATAAAATATTTCCATTGGCAAATTAAACCTGTTTTCAAAAAAATAAAGATTGTTGGAGATTAAAACTTTTTTCAAACCAAAAAATATATTTTCATTGGCGAATTAAACCTATTTTCAAATGAATAAAAAAAAACATTGGTCAATTAAACATAATCTGAAACTAATAAAAAAATTTAGTGGAATAAACTGGTATGCCAATAAAAAATCATAGCATGGTTGGAAAAAATATCAAATGCTACAATTACATATTGTTCTATTTTGGGACAAATCTTTTGCACATTCAAATTCCTTCATAAAGTTTCTAGAATGGGGACAAGTGTCAACATATTTATTATGTCTGAAGCTAGATGTCAGTGCAAATTAATATAACCCACGACTGTTCGATAAATTTTTGATGGACAATTGTAGTTGCATTTTAGAAGAAAATATTTGAAGCACTAGACTTGCGAATTGAAACCTCTAGAATAACACTACAATCGTTAGATTTCCAAAAAAAAATGGTTGACATTTTATTACTTATTAAATCACTTAAAGTCATGACAACCAAAATAATATTTTATTGTTGAATGGCTACCAACAGTTGAAGGTCGCTTAAGTTATGACTTAAGCCTTTGGAGTCATCATGGTGATCGACCCCTCGACCTAGGTGAATGATGGGCTTGAGAAATGAATGGTCTAGATAGGGTGACATGGGTCAACCTTGACCGATCCCTGCCAGCCTGCAGGGGACCTACCTACATCTCTCGTCCCTCAACGGGGAGGCAGGAAGTGCCATGTGGAATGATTAGAACCGTCAAAGGAACTATAACAAAGTGAAGAATATTAAGGAACTAGTGTTAAAGCTTGCACTACTAAAGGAGCCTTTTAAGCACATGTTTTAAAGGTAAATAAGACATCTTAATATGGTTCATCCATCTACTCTGAGGGTTATGCATAGGCGAATGGTCTTAAGGTAAAGAGCACATGAATGTGAAGTTCCAAATTTAATCTGGGTTGCTCCCCGCCTCCTCGTTGCTGAAAATTGCACACGAGTTAAACCCAATGGGGAAGCGGGGAGGCTGACACATGGATTTTCTTAGAATTCATGAAAATGGTGGATCCCGTGAGTAAATTGGAATAATATTGTCACAATTTTTCTGAAATAATATTGTCACAATTTTTCTGAAATAATATTGTCACATCAATGATCAAGTGGTGAATTAAATGTTAAGTGTGAGTATTTGATGTCATTGTCTTTATTCTAACTTGTATATATACTTCACCAATTTGATGTTCTTCATATTATTTATAATATATTTGGCTTTGATTTCTTTCTTCTCTATTCTCAATTTAACTGTGATATTATGGAGTTTTCATGGCGTATCATGCTACCCAAATGTTTTTGGGAGAAAAGAAGAGACGATGCATACGACAGACAAAAGTTGGGTATGGTTTTTACGATTCCTTGTGTGTAGGTTGAGGATGCTATAAGAATAATTATGGGTAGGGAATGGCTTCAAAATAACCCTCATGCTCTATATTCTAAGGTATCTTTGGCTTTCTTGTCCAATTACATGAACATTTTGCTTGATAAAGATTTGGTGAAGATGTTGGCAACACATTATTTGCAACCTTTCATTTACTCTATTTCTTCGTTGGAGTTGGAATTGGAGCATTACAATTTTGAAAGTGGGTTAGCACCTATTGGTGGAATCTTCCAGAAAGTGGAATTGCATTCTTCTACAACACAAGATCTTTCCCTAGTTAATATGAGATGTGGTCTGTTATGTGATATGAAAATGAATCATTAAAGAGTTTGAAGTTTTGGAGGAAGGTTTTGGGTGATTCAATTTTCTTCTCTGCTATTACTTTGTTAAATTTGCTAATACTCAAACACCCAGTTGTGGGTTGATGGTATCAACTATTGTTACAATTTTTTTTAGTAATAAATTGTGTGACATGTCATGTGTCTATATTTTACTGTACAACATAACAGTTCTTGTAATATGTATTTTGTGACTAGGTTTTTGTCATGATTAGTGGCTTTTTGGCCAGGTTGGCTATGTAGTATGTAATTCAGTCTCTACTTAAATTAAAATATTTTTCATGGCTCCATTCTTGTAAATCCTTTTTGCTTTGTTCAATATTAAAATGTGGCTTTTAAAACTAATAGTAATTATCAACATATAGTTCTGATCATAAGTGAGCAAAATTTATTGTGACTTCTTAGTGGACATTGACAATGATTAAGGTAAAACAAGCAATTTAATTCTCTCTTTTCAATGCCTCGAAGTACTCTACATTTCATTTAATTGAAATTCTCAATCTTTTTGAAGAAAGTGTGGTTGTGGTACTACGGGCAACAATGCAGATTAATGCCATATGTACATCTGAAGTGATTGATTAGATAGATTTATATTGAATATAAAAACATGATGTACTGTAGATGATGATGTCATTAATCCAGTGATCAAGTAAAACAAGATCTGTAATGATTTCATATTGTTTGAGTGGTGATTTTGACAGCTTGAGGTACAAATTGCATGTATCTAGACGTCAATCAAATTAAACATTTTAATTGTAAATCTAAGGCTTAAGTTACAAGAATCAATTAAGTTGGTTTTTTGGTTTGTGCAAATCACAATTATCATTATACCCAACCTCACATGTGACACGACTCAGAAGTAAACAGGGATCATGTTGGTAGTGGCATTGGTGGCCAAATAGGGATAGTGAGCACAACTGAAATCATTTGTTGAAGGCTAAAGGCTTTACTATTGAGTGCAATGTTCTGAATTGTCATATGGGTTTTCATTTTGTAGGGTTAGTAAGGATTCAAGAAGAAGAAGATGTGATATAATTCAGGATACTCTAAATTCTCCCGCCTCTAGTTATGTAGTTACAAAGTAAAAGAACAATTTCCTTCAAGTTCAAAATGGGTGGAATTGGAAAGAAGTTGATCTAGTTCACCTGACTTCTGAGGTACAGGTTTTGAACCAAGACGAGGAGCTGTGATGGAGATAAGTGCTATCCTAGTGCATGGAGGTTGCATGCAAAATATGGGAGCAAATTTAGTACCCCTCATCTTCTGCATGACTCCGGTTTTCAATCATAATAAGTACATTTTGTATCTTCATAGCTCCCATTTCCCCAGCATGGTTGGCCCGACAAATCTCTTCACATTTATTTTTAGAGTCACATTTGTATTACATTGTCACCAACAAAAGCTTGGAATCAATTTGTATTCCATTTTCATGAGCAACAACTTGGAATCAATTGTGTCTATGTAAAGTGACATATGCCATTTATACAAAATAGGAGCTTGCATGCTCTACAACTACTCATCTTTAAAAAAATATGGAATATCAATAATTAACATTGTAATTTAGTTGTAATAAAATAAATGGTTGTGTTAATCTTTGTTATTCATGTACAATAAAGAATTATTTTTTGAGTTCAATGTTTATGACTCTATTTAGTATTCAAATCAATTTTTTTTCCTTTAAGAAATTAAGTATTATCTATTTATGAGATATTTGCATGCAGATTTAAAACATAAAACAATGCTGCAATACAAATGAAAAAAGAAAGTTGCCATCAAATTGACAAAAAAAATATAAACACTAAAAGTTGTCACTCTTGCTAGGGTTTACCGAAATATTGATTTCTAATTTTTTGTTGACCTTCTCCCCTGATTCTCGGCATCATTATTAATTTTATTGTCCTTTGCAATGTTAAGTTACTAGTTCCTTGGCCTTAATGTCAATCCTAGTGCACTAAAGTTTAAAACAATTTTAAAACACATGTTTATTGTTTATATCATAAATTACTCAACCGTTCGATGAATATTTGATGGATGGTTGTAGTTGCATTCTAGAATGAAATGAACATAGTGCTAGGATTGTGAACTCAAACCTCTGAAATCACCCTATAACTATTAGATTTACAAAGATCAATGGTTGAGAATTTGTTTGAGAATTTATTTCTAAGTATCATTATGGAAATGTAATGTACTAATTGTGTAGTTCAATGGAAACACGTTGACGTATCATTCAATTTAATATTCAAAAAAATTAACTAATAAGTAAATTTTCTGCTGCTAAGTGCTAAGTGATTTTATTTTTAAGTGAGAGGGTTAGCACACAGGGAGATTTCAGATTGCTCATTGCAGTGCACCAGGGAGATTCTGGGTTCCACATCCAAAAAAGCGAATCCACACTTGTCAATATTAATATTTCCAAGAATCAAAATCCAGGTAAGTTAGACAAAATTCCTACGGCTACGTTTCAACTTTCATCATTTCTTAAAATCTTGTTTTGTCAAACTTTGAAGTTTGGGTTTAGGGTTGAGAGACTTAAGAATTAAGAAAAATTAAGGACTAAGAGGGAATTCAAAATTTCACATTGTATAAGCATGTCTACCACTAGTACCACTAGAGAAAAATTGGATAAAAAATACATTATGCTGGATTGCTTAAAACACAAGGTTTCACTGATGAATACCATGATATTTATGATCCTAAAATCTATGGTAGGAGTACCTCAGAACTTAGATTTTCATCTGAGAATAAGGGTGAAAATCAAATGCAAGTTAATAGTTACAGTGCACCATGGGTAACTGGATTAGGGCGCATGATGTTACATGAGGTTTTCCCTTTCCCATAATTTATCATGGTCTATGCCCAAAATTATGATGATAACAAAAGAGAACTTGTTAATAAAGATAACAAAGAAGAATTTTTATCCATTAATTCAGAAGAACTTGGAAAATTGTTGGGGTTTACAATCGAACAATTTGGAAATATCCACATTGACCTAGAAAAGCTTGCTAGTGATTATGAAGCAGTGGATGAAAGGGAGAATTTTTTTTTCATAAATAAAATAGTTCAGGATAACATACAAGTTAGAAACAAATTGAAAGGTAATCATAATCCTCCTTATGATTTTAATATTTTTAGACCATGGGTTCAGGATACTATTTCCATGCTAGCATTTTGTCTTGGACCGAATAGTAATTGGGAAGTGGGTGCAAGCCTCCTTGAAATGGTATATAATATCCATTATGGTGTTCCACATGTCAAATATAACTTTATTGAGCACATTATAGAATCCATGCATAAACAATTTTTAATGATTAAAGGAGGCTCCACCAAGACATTTAGGTTCACAACCTACTTGTGCTATTTTCTTCTATTCAAATTTAGTGGAATGTTTCAGACCAATAAGCTTCATATTCAACCCTATAGTAATGTTGAGGAAAAGAAAAGGAACTACAATCATTTTGTAGACTACTTTTTGGTTCCATTGCATCAAGCAATTACAAATACTCCAATGCCTAGATTTCCTATGTCATGTAGAAATTACATTCAACTAGGAAAATAAATAGAATTGGTTGATTGGTACTTAATGGAAGAATATACTGTGCTAGGATTTTATGGATTGGGAGTAGAGCCATACAAAATTTCAATACATGTGACAAAAATAGTTTTTGCATTGGAATATGTAAGGTAGATGTAGAGTACTGATGAACTACACTTTGCCGGTCAAAAAAAGAATACCTTATTTCCTTCTTTACCCTTTTCATGTGGAGGGTTCACATTTGAGAGAAAAGCATTTAGTGAGGCATGTGATCTTTTGAATTTTTTGAATTTTGATGTTGTCTTTCACTGGCAGTATGATCCATGTTACACCATTAAATCAATGATTGTGGCCAATAGGAATGCTGCAAGTAGAATTCAACATCAAAGTAAACCCTTGCTTGAAAACTTGAGAGACAAGGATTCTTGGGATGAGGTCAAAATAGCAATTGAGAAAAGTGTTGCTGAGAAAGGTATTTCTTTTGAACAATTATCAACACAAATTATGGCATTGCATCGAAAGACAATTAGAAGGTACAACATTTTTTATGAAAAAAGTGATAAACCATCTAGTAGAGTAAAAATGCCAGATTCTCTAAATAAGGAAGTTACAGATAAAAAATTGGTCACAATAAAAAATTACTACCTTTTGGTCTATGAGGAAGGAGCTAGGTGATCCAAGAGCTCTTGCATACTTTGGAGATAACGAAGAAGATCACGAGTTTAGCAAATTGTGGAATATAGACCATCCCAATGATCATGAAGATCAAGAAATTGATGATGAATCTAATGATGGTAGAGAAGAAGAAAGATATGTCAATTTCAAACCTAGTTTAAGTGAGGCCACAAAAGAAGCATATACTCCAGGAGCAACCATAGCCAAAAAAATGGGTTATGAAGGTGGTCCTTTGGGGTCCCAAAGACAAGACCCTTGGATGGTAACATATGTAGAGCATAGAAAACCAATTGATAAATCTGGCCTTGGAGCTGAAAAAGTAGACCAAGGGTATACAAGTACAATTGAAACAATTCAATTTGTTAGAGCTTCAAATCCTCATCCTCATGGTTAGATACAATCACAACTAGGACATGCCCATGGTGGAGAGCCTAGTGCAATTGGCACTACCACCAGTGGTGATGGTATGAATAGTAGTACTAGTAGTGGTCAACATGTGCTATAACAACAAATTACACACAAGAGGACGACAATACAAGATACCACACAAACACTAGGTGATCAAGGCATACAAAAGAGGCAAAGGATTTTGACAGGTCCAAGTCACACTACCAGTGGATCCACCACAAATGAGTTATTTCTAGGCACTCCCCCACTGCCAGTTAGTGTGGCTGCAACAACATTAGTAACTGTAAGTACTCTTATTTCTTTGCCATTCAAGCATTCCATTGTTCCTGCGTCCCCGAGTTTTGATTACATTGAAGAGTTTAAAAAGAAATCAAAATTGTATAAAAAAAAAGAAGTAGCTGATGGAGAGTGCGTCTGCTATAACTTAAAAGCCTGCAACAACCATGATATTATCCACATTTGACACAAATAAAGAAATCATGTAGTACACAATTGTTGTTCCCACAGTTCAAAAATAAACCAGCAAATCAGATGGATCAATCTAAATTTCAGGTGAGTAGTTTACAACTGGATTTTTTTGGACTAAAAAATACTGATAAAATTAATGTATCAAAGAAGAACAATGAATTGTTGTACACATCATTGCTAAAGAAAGATAGAGAGAAAAAAAAATTATTGACTCAAATAGAGAAGTTATAGGTAGACCTAGCAAATGAGAAAGCAAAGAGGAAAGCAGTAGATGACAAGAGCAATGAATTAAAAACAAGAATAAAAAAATATGCCTCTACATCAACAAGCAAAAAGGATAAAAAAATGAGAGACAAGTGAATGAACTGAATCAAAGGTTAGATGAGAGCAACAAGAAATATGATGAGGAATAATCCACTTCAGAAAAAATTAAGACAAAGCATTGCGAAAGGCATAGTGGGAACAAAAATTGGAGAAAGAGAGAAAAAGAAATGAAAGATTGGAGGCAGAGCTAATGGAAGCAAAAAATAAAATTAACTCTTGTCAAAATAAGTTATCTGCATTTTGTAGAGAAACAATGAGGCATATAAAACAAAAGATCTAGGATGAAATAATGTAGAGGATTGATCATTTGTGTGACATGTTTCAATTAATTGATGCTATCAGACTACATTATAAGAAGCTCAACAAATATTTAGTGGACAACAAAAATGTGTTGGCTGATGAGGTAAAAATAACCTCATCATAATAACATAATAAAGGCCTATTCCATATATGCAAAATTCCTATCCTCTGCCAATTAATTAAACTTTAGGAGAAATAATTGCTTGTCTTTTAACGAGAAATTGTACAAACTTTATTTCTTATGATTTATTGAAGTATTTTGCCAATATAGATTTAATGGGTTGTTTTAAGTATTTTGTAGGATAATAATCGGTCATCGAGTTGCAATTAGAAGCATTCAACTAGCACGTGCTCCAGAACAAGTTGAAGGCATGTGCTAGAAACATGCTCCATACCTTTAGGATGATGGACCGAAGATATAGTTGCTTTTAAGTCTCAATTTTTGTTATGTTTTTAAGTCAAAAACTTCATGGCTTGACTTGAGCCTCTTTAATACTTATGTAATCTTGAGCCTCTTTAATACTTATGTAATGGATTTTAAAGACATAAAAGTTGTTTGTAAATCTATTATAGAATTTTTCAATGGTTATCTATACCATTTGAAATATAGGATTTAGTTAGAAGTTTTCTATAAAAGATGTAATCTCTACAAGAAAAAGATAACACGCAAAATAGTAATGTTATGCTGTCAACTTATTTTCTGAATTTATGAATAAAAAGATTATTATGTAAAAAATTTTGAGTTGTGAGTTATGGATGAAAATTATGCTTAATGAAAGAATTTCTAAATTAGTTGTGTATGTGATATGAGAACGAATGTAATAACCTGCAAGCTGGCCACTCGAGGGAAGATAGCTTAAATAGATAAGTACTTTTCTTTATGTTACTTTTACTGCATGAACAATCATTTTGTAGGGAATTATTGGGTTTATCATTGTGGTGTCTAAAGTTCTGAAGCACTTTTTCTTTCACTTCTGTAGTTTCTTGTTGTTAGTTGTTAGAATCTTTACTGTTAAAGAAAATGTTTCATGGATTGTTTACAAGTTTTTCTGCTTCCATAGTTTACCAGCTCTTTAATTTAATCATTTTTGTACTTTCTAATTTAGTTATCATGCTTTCTAAGTTAGTTTTCCTATGCTTTTTAGTTTAGATATTTCTAGTTTTCTTTAGGATAAACTGCTTTAAAGCTTAATAGTTAGATGGCCTTAGGTTAGAATTAACATTAACTGCTCTAAAAAGTTAGAAAATCTAAGGGAGATAGTCAAGTCTTCTTCTATTGCAAACTGCCTTGAACACTACTTGGTCGACATATTGAATTTTATCTTCTAAAGTAATGGGACTTAATGACAACCTATCACTTTTTGGTGCCGTTGCCGGGGACTCGAGCTTCCTTGCTTGAGTGTTAATAGAAGACACCTTGAATACCTCTTTTTAGGCCAAAATACCATCTTTGGCTTCCTTTTCTGCATGGTCAGGAAAATAGACCCTCACAGACGATTTATACCAAAGAGCCTCCCAAAATACATTCCAATCATACATAGGGAGGCCTAAGGCTTAGAAGACCACTCTATTGATGAATTACTTGAGCCTAACCCATAAGAGGCTTTCTACTATTTTCTTGAAGATCATCTAGTAGCACAACTTGTTGTCGAGGATATTATCCTTGACGAACACATTCCTCTAAATATCATGGGAGATCGTAGGGATGAAGCTAACCATAATGATGCCAACCATAATAACAATGATCCTCCACCACCTCGAATGTTCACTTATCCGATTACTCTGGATGTAGATGATGATACTGCGATGAAAAAATATTTCTCCAACTTTCCTTCCAACCTTTTATGGCTTTTCCTCGGAAGACCCAGACCAATTTCTTTTTGAATTAAGGTCCTTTGTCAAACCTACGACTATAAAAATGATAACCAGAAATTGAAGTTGTTTCCTTCTACCTTGAAGGATTTGACCATGCGTTGGTTTATGGGACTAGATGCTGGGAGTATTACATCCTAGGAGGAAATGGAGAATGTTTTCTTGCAAAAATATCAGAGTTATTGTAGGGTGAGTGATCGTAAGGAGGAGTTGTTTAAACTTAGGGAAAAAGAGGATGAGAGTCTAGAGGACTATCTAGATAGGTTTCTTTTCTTCTTTAAACGATGTGGAGAAATGACTATCAGTGTTGAGATTCTCAAGACTATATTTCCTAAGGGACTTGATGAGGATGCAAGAAGAAGTCTTGATCTGATGGGAAAAGGTGACGTGTCTCAATTAGCCCTTGAAGACATATGTGATTTGTGTTAGAATTTCTCACGTACTCAAGGAGGAATCCATAAAACTAATATTTTTAGAGGGAATAACGAAATAGGCAAGCTCCGAGAAGAAATAGCAAAACTCAAAGCAAACATACTTGTTCAATTGAACACTACATTGGATGACATACAAGTGAAGACATGTAACCCTAAAACTTTGTCAATCTATTGTCCTAGGTGTCGAAACAAACATATTTTATGTGAGTGTCCTTTAGACAAGGTCAATGTTTGTCAACTATGTGAGCAAAACCATCCTACCAACCAGTGTGAGCTTCTTATTGATATTAAGAATACTAAGAAAAAATTGCTCAGTTTGAAGAAGAAATAAATGTGCTAAACCAATGCTAAGGAGGTAACTTCTCTAATGGGCAGAATTCCAATCCTACATGGAGACCACAAAACAATTGGGCTAGTAATCAATGGACTCCATCTTGGAATCAACCCCCACCTCCACAACCTTATTGGGGACCCCCTGAATGGGAAAATCAATCATGGGGAAATTAGTAGTGGCCAAACCAATCTCAACCACAATGGTACCCACAACATACTGCTCCCCAATGGAATCAAAGAAAAAATCAATATTATACTAGTCCTCGGAGGAATCAACAATAGAATTTGCTACTGCCACCTCAGAATGAGCAGATAAATCAACCTCAGCTCCCGACACAACCACTTCCCAATCCTAAGAACAATCAACAGAATACTCTGGTATATACTACTAAACAAGATAATGTTACCGGACTTAATGCAATTCATTGTGGAAATGTTCAGTTATGCTCTAGCAGAACACTTCAATTTCCCACCATCAAAGAAATTGTGGATGAACCTATTCCTAAAAATCCTGAGAAGGATACTTCGCCCAACCACAATGCTCCCACAAATAATATTGTACCTCCTTTAGCAATAGGAGTTGCTGACTTACCTTGGGAGGAGGAAGGTCAGTCTTTGATTGAACTTAGAAAGGATACCCCTCCAAAAGAGAAAACTTAGGCACCCTTTCCAGAGCATCTGAAATCAACAACTCTGAAAGATACTCCAAAAATGTCTTTGACCTCTGAAACTGCATTAATTCAAGAAATCAAACAACTGCAAATAGAGGTTCCTTTGCTACAAGCAATAAAGGAAATTCCTGATTTGAATCAATTGATCAAACTATTGTGCATTAAAACTCCAGGAAGAAAACCAAAGAAAATAAATATTGTGTACATCGATGGCTATTTAGCTAACTTTTTGTATAGAAAGATTGTTGCTCCAAAATATGATGATCCTGTGAGTCCACTGATAACTGTCACAATTAATGAGGTAGCAATACATAATGCATTAGTGGATTTAGGAGTAGCTATTAACATGATGAATGTGGATGTGATGGAAAAATTAAGTCTTATTGATTTATGTCCCACAACTGCAATCTTGCAGATGGAAAATCAGTTTATAGCCATTCCAAAGGGCGTTATTAAAAACGTTCTTGTCAAAGTTGATGGATAGGAATATCCAGTTGACTTCTAGATAATCCAATTGCTTATGCCCAAAGATAGCTATCCAATAATTCTTGAAAGACCATGGTTGGCTACTGTCGCGGCTAAAATTGATTGTTGAGAAGGAGGAATGACCATTTCACATGGTCCAGATAGTAAACGTTTATTCTTATATCCTCCTACTAAACCCACCGAACATAATAAAGTTTGGGTTGATGAACCAGAAGAATCTAATGGTCAAGACAGTTTGGCCTCGTTAGCCATGGTAGTGATTAAACAACATGGAGAGGAATTAGAGGATGAGTTAGTAAATGAAGTTGTACATCTTGCTATAGGCTCGAGTGAGGAGGAAATAATGGATGCGTGAGAAATTTTGGGACAACTGATTGATATAAGTGGGATGGAACAAAATTACGCTACCATGGGAATGTCTTGTCCTTTGGCCAATATGATTCCCAGAATGAGCCATTTCTTTGAGGATATTACAAGATTTCACTGACTTATACCTCATAATTGTCCTCTCAACACCTTGTTACAACTGATATATATTGTCACTTCGACCCATCTAGGAACAAAATCAATTATGCTGCTACTGGGAAAAACTTTGAACGTTAATAGTTGGCTGACAAAAATACAAGAGGATAAATGATTTAATGTGTTGGTAAAAAGGTTTAAATCTTTTTCTTGGGACTATACAGACATGAGGGGAACCCACCCAAATTTTTGTACACATCACATTTACACTGATCCTAACATAAGACCTATACGTCAACCACAGAGGAGACTCATTCCTGTGTTAAGAGATCTTGTCAAAATTCAAATTAAGAAACTCCTCCATGTAGGATTTATTTATCCTATCTCTGATACTAAGTGGGTGTCACCTATGGTTGTTGTACTAAAGAAAAATGGGAAGTGGAGAATTTGTGTAGATTATAGAGAACTCAATAAAGCCACTTTTCGAGATTATTTCCCCTTACCATTTGTTGACTAGGTTTTGGACAACTTGGATGGGAGGAAATGTTTCTCCTTTTTAGATGGATTTAGTGGTTACAACCAAATTTAGGTAGCACCAAAAGACCAAGATAAGACAATGTTTACTTGTCCATGGGGCACATTTGCATATCGAGTTCTTCCCTTTGGACTTTGTAACGCTCCTATGACTTTCCAGAGAGCTATTTTGGCCATATTTTTTGTGCTTGTCAATGACTGTGTAGAGGTCTATATGGATGATTTCACAGTCTATGGGTCAACCTATGATGAAGCCCTTCAAAACCTGGATAGGGTTTTAGAAGTTTGTGAGGATAACTGACTATCCCTTAGCCACGAGAAGTGTTTAATAATGGTGGAACATGGAATAGTCTTAGGTCATCATATTTTGCTCTGACGGAATACAAGTTGATCCCAAGAAAATAGAAGTCATTCAACAACTAACCATTCCTCAAACACAAATAGATGTTCGAAGTTTTCTTGGGCATGTTGGATACTATAAAAGGTTCATAGAAAGCTTCAGTGAGATTGTGGCCCCTATGTTTTTTCTTCTCCAAAAAGATGTGGAGTTTAATTGGACGTCTGAGTGTCAACAATCATTTGAAACGATAAAGGAGAAGCTTGTCTCTGCTCCTGTATTACGTGGGCCAAATTGGAGTCTTCCCTTTCACATTTATACCAATGCTTCAGATGATGCAATTGGTGTAGTATTGGGGCAAGAAGATGAGGATGGGGGTAAATATGCCATATATTTCATTAGTAAAAACCTGACATCTGCTGAGAGGAACTACATGACTATAGAAAAAGAATTCTTGGTTGTGGTTAATGCCATTAAAAAGTTTTACCATTATATTACAGGATATAAAGTTACAGTTTATACAAACCACTTAGCTGTAAAATATTTAATGAATAAACCTATAGTTAATGGTTGAATAATGAGATGGTTACTACTCCTTCAGGAGTTCAATGTGACAATACTTGACAAGCCAGGGAGATTTAATGAGGTGGCATACTTTTTGTCTCGAATCAAACAAGAAAAGGGTGATCATGCACCTACACAAGATGAGTTTCCAGATGAAAATATGTTTTCCATCTCTACAAAGACCCCTTAGTTCGTTGATATTGCCAACTATTTAGCCGCCTCTGAAATACTCCCTGGATTTACGTTAAAACAAAGGAAGCAACTTATTCGAGAGAGTGCACTATTTAAATGGATTAATGGGATTTTATTCCATTGTGGACTCGATATGGTTTTGAAAAGATGCATCAGGGCCAATGAAACTTACAGTATCTTGAGGGTCTGTCACGATGATCCTTCTGGGGGTCATTACTCTACAAAAAGAACTCATAAAATTTTAGGCGTTGGATATTATTGGCCTTCAATGCATAAAGACATTAAAAACTATTGTCATTATTGTGATGAATGCCAAGGGGTGGGAAGACCAACTGCTTCTGTAATAATTCCTTTGTAGCCTCAGGTAGCTCTTGAACCATTCAAAAAATGGCTATTAGATTTTATTGGCCCCATAAATCCTCCCTCTCAAGGGAAAGAATACATATTAGTTTGCACTGATTATCTGAAAAAATGGGTAGAAGTTCAAGCCTTACGAGTTTCCAGAGAAGAGCAAGTCATTTACTTTCTCTATAATAAAATATTTCTTAGATTTGGAGCCCCCTGAACCATCGTTACAGATCAGGGACCCCAATTCATGTCCAAAGTTCCCTTGGCATTTACAAACCATTTTCAAGTGAGTCATAAGAAGTCATCCCCTTATCACCCTCAAACAAATGGTCAAGTAGAGGTGACTAATAGAGAATTGGAAAACATATTGACAAAAATGGTCTCTTCAAAAAGAAGAGATTAGGCCAAGAAATTTCTTGAAGCCGTCTGGGCGTACAACACAACATGGAAATCCACAACTTGATTGAACCCCTATGATCTTGTTTTTGGGAAGAAACCTCTTCTCCCCATTGAGTTTGAACTCCAATCCTTATGTACAACTATGGAGTTGGGTCTAGATCTGAAACAAGCTCAAATAGAATGAGTTCTACAGTTAAGTGAGTTGGATGAGCTTCGTTTAGATGTTGTCCATCAAACTGAACTGGTTCAACATCAATGAAAAGTTTGGCATGCAAAACACTTTATAAATAGAGATATTTCCATACCGGTGATTGGGCCTTGCTATTTGATTCTAGATATAAAGACCATAAAGGAAAATTCATGACTCATTGGCTGGGGCCATATGAAATTCTTGAAGTCTTCTTGAATGGAACAGTTTAGATGAAACCCATTGATGGTGATTCACGAACTCTCTTAGTTAATGGTCATCGCCTACGTATCTACCATAATCTTGTTAGCAAAGAAGAATTTACAAAATTGGTAGAAATGAAGGGAGAGATCCAATGCATTGACTTTACCAAAGCAGAGTCCATCTGACCCAATAATTATTATGTAAAAAAAGTAAATCATCAAAAGTCGTAATAAAAAGACATGTGTACCAATTTACTTTCAAAGCATTTTTCATTAATTCTTATTTCTGGACTTAACTACATGTGTTTTTATTTTGCAGGACTTCTCATGAAGGAATAAACAAATTCTAGAGCATCTTTCTACGATGCTTTGGAACTTGCTGGTCCAGATGCCCAGTGCTTTGGAACTTGATGGTCTAAATGCCCAATGCTCCAGAACTTGCACCTCAGCCCACTACATCAGAAGGTAATTCATGTAGAATGATATTAGGCTCCTAAAGTTTGCGTTCATTAATTCCCACCATCTTTCTTCTTTCCTACTACATCTTTCAATGATGCTCCAAAACCTTCATTCAGTTGCTGCTCCGGCTGCATCTTTCGACGATGCCCCAGAACCTTCATTCAATTGCTACTTTGGTTGCATCTTTCGACGATGCTTCAAAACCTTCATTTGGTTGCTACTCTAGCTGCATCTTTTGATGATGCTCTGGAACCTTCATTTGGTTGCTACTTTGACTGCATCTTTCAGCGATGCTCTGAAACTTTCATTTGGTTACCATTTCGGCAGCATCTTTCGATGATGCTCCAGAACTTATCCATCTTCTTTGTTTCTAATGCAAGCCTTCCACGTGCTATGGAACTTACTTTCTAGTTTCAAGTGTGTACTCCTTTGTGTGCTCCAGAACTTATCCATTTTTCATTCCACCACCTCTTTCCATAAAATTTCAATTTTCTTCAATGCTTTGATTATCACACATTGGTACATATGCCTTTTTTAAAAAAAAAATTATGTCTTCATTATAGATAAAAGTCATCATAATAGCCTATCTTCATTAATGACTCTGTCATTCACAAGCTTCCTCACTCTTGTCATAATAACTAAGTCGTCACCTCAACCAATACCACTTCATCATCCTGTCAAATCGGTAAAGGTATGAGATCCTCAAGCGATCATAGAATGTAAGTAAGTACAATTTTTTGCTTTAAGTAGTTATTTTTGAATAAGGTGTAATTAATTGGCATAGGTTTCCCTTCCTAATTTAGTAACTTGAGCCACTTGGTGATTAACTGCTAAGTACGACACTCTTTTTGTGGCCCTCCATGCAAATTGACATCATTACACAATAGCTCCGAGCAAAGATAAATAAATAATCATAGTTTGATTATATTTTCAAAAATAACTATGCAAAAGCTTCTTGCACTATTGAATTTTCAGCAAGGTGATAGATAAGAGATAGAAAATGGGGGGTACAAAGAAGAAATTTGAGCTAGCTTCTACATAAAAATTATTGGGGTTAAGCAACATTTCCAGTTTGTTTGAGGAAGTGGGTTGGTTGGATTTCATTAGAAAGTTTGAGGGATACAATGAAAAGATGGTGAATGCATTCGTAGAGAATTACTCCAATGGTCAGGCGACACTTCATGGAAAGTGCCTTAAGGTGAGTCCAAAAATCATCTCTCATCTCTCAAGGTTGGATAATTCTAGCATTAAAATATCATAAACAACTCAAATTACATATTAAAAATTATTAGAATTATTCCTTAGATAGGGGGACCCTCAGCCCATGATAGTCATTAGTACTAGAGGACAAAATAAAGGGTTTCAACGAACTTCCATATTAGAACCCTGGGGCACTGCGGTTGCATGGATTATCAAATATTTCACCTGTGAAGGACAACTCTCTACTGTGGTAGGACCTTCATTTCACATGTTAATACATTTACGACATGGGAAAGAAAACCCTACCCTTAGGGTTAATTTGCCTCACTTTTTGAGTGATTCTGTTAATTCTTCAATAGAGAGATATAAGACTAGTTCAGGGCCATTAAAACATCATGGGTTAATTCAGTTAATTTGGAAATATTATTTTAGTAAGAAACCTGAGAGCAAGTGGGAGAAATTTTTGTGGAAGTTTGAAAAGCCTATGCCTAAAAAAAATTAGAACCAGGGGAATCTTCTAAACAAGTCACTTCACCTTCTAGATCAACTTTCCCTAAGGCCTCTAAGGCTCCTGAAGCCCAAATTTTCACAACCACTGGCAAGGAAGTGTTAGAATCTATAAATGAGGAATTTAAAACCCCAGACTAGTCAGTAGATGTTGAGATTATATATCCAAATGTAGACAGTAATCCCTTTAGGAAGAGGAAAAGAAGAACAATTCTTACTTATCAGAATGCTCCTCCTTTTAGGAGAAGCAAAAGGTTATCCTTTGATTCTATGAAAACCCTAGTGTAGAGGATAGGAAGTGGATCAAAATCCAAAAAGTAGCAAAAACCATTGGAAACAAGTGAGAAAATTCATCAGTCCCCAGAAAAAGAAACCTTTGTTGAAGAAATACATTCCCACCTAGTGTTCGAAGAAGAAGCCCTTGACTAGGAAATTCAGAAAGCAGAAAAGGTCCAGTCTCCACCTTCCATGGAGGTTGAAGATAGTCCTTTAGGAAATTTTTCCCCTATTGTAAATAGAGTTGTTGAGATGGTTGAAAGTGAAAGTACTAATGCTAAGTTGGAAAAGCTAAGATTAGAAATTGATGAGCTGAGAAGTCAGTTGCACAAAAATAAGGAATATATGAAATTGCAACAAGAAGAAATAATAGTACACACTACTGTGATAAGTAAAAGAGATCAGGAAATACAGGATTTGAAACTGTAGATACAAGAAAAAGATACATTCATTAGTAAATTGCAAATACAAATTCAAAATTGTAATCAAGAAAACATGATACACAGTGTTGATCTAGACAAATAAATTCAAAGTTTAAAAAGAATTTATGCTTATGTTCTTAGCTTTTGAAGAAGAAAAGAAAAGACAAAAAGAAGAATTGAATGCTTCTCTTAGTAGGATTGCGGAATTAGAACAAGATTTACAGGAAAGCACAAATAAACCAATGGTGGAATCAAAAGAAGTTCAAACCGAACCAACGGTAACTGAGTGGTTCCAAGTTAAGATTCCTCCATTGTTAATGAAATGGATGGAACATTGTTATTTCCTAAGGAATGCAAAGATTGAGAATTACAGGTTGAAAATGGAAATGGTATTGTTAAAATAATCATTTCATAAAGTTTATAGAGGGAAGCAGTATGCATGTCAAATAGCAGAATTCCTTTTATCTTGTAGAAGACCATCGAGATTGTATTCAATGTTTTTAAATGAACAATGGTTAAGATGGAAACTGCTAAGAATTTATAATGATCAGCCTTATGAACCTAATGATAAAGAATTTGTTAAAATATTTGTAGAATCAACTCCTAAAGATCATGATATGCTTTGTGAATTATTTGTTCATGATATTTTATTAGAAAAACATACTAATTTATTCATTAACCTTTTTGTTGGAGAAGTGCAACTGAGGTCTTTTCTATCCACCATGTGGGATCATATGCATTGGCAAGAGTGCAATAGGGAATATGCCCAAGCAGAGAAAAACATGGGTCTTCAAATGAGATCCCCCAATAGTAGACCTGTAACTTTTAAAAAGACCTTTTTAGCTCTTCTATTGGATGAGAAAAGGAAAGAAAGATATGATGAAAGCCTTTGACTCTGTTATAATCATTTCATGGATCAAGGGCATAAATTGATTGGTAAAGCTTGGAACACATGTGAAGAGAGATACACTCCATTACCATCATATCTAAAGAAAATAAAGGTGATCTCCCCTCTTAACATCAGATGGTCCTTCAAAAGAGTAGATGCCTTGGCTAAAATCTTGAAATATCTCAGAATAAAGTGGATAGGGATGAGGTATAGACCTCCCTTATTACTTTTTCCAACCCCTGCTTTCAATTTTAATATAGATCAAGATGATAAAATCTTCAGTGAATGGCAAGGGGGTGTTTTTTTTTCATAGAGGCTTCCACCATGCACCTATAAATTTTGATGAAACAACAAGGGATCTATATGATATTAGTGCCAAATATGAAGAATGGAACAGAGGACAGAGCCATAGTCAAGGGGCAGGAGGACCTACCAAGAATTAGGGAGGGGAGGAAATGATGAGGTAAAAATAACCTCATCATAATAACATAATAAGGCCTATTCCATATATGCAAAATTCCTATCCTCTGCCAATTAATTAAACTTTAGGCGAAATAATTGCTTGTCTTTTAAGGAGAAATTGTACAAAATTTATTTCTTATGATTTATTGAAGTATTTTGTTAATACATATTTAATGGGTTGTTTTAAGTATTTTGTAGGATAATAATCGGTCATCGAGTTGTAGTTAGAAGAATTCAACTAGCATGTGTCTAGAACAGGTTGAAGGTGTGCGCTAGAAACATGCTCCAGAACTTTAGGATGATGGACCGAAGATATAGTTGCTTTTAAGTCTCAATTTCTGTTATGTTTTTAAGTCAAAAACTTCATGGCTCAACTTGAGCCTCTTTAATACTTATGTAATGGATTTTAAAGACATAAAAGTTGTTTGTAAATCTGTTATAGACTTTTTCAATGGTTATCTGTATCATCTGAAATACAGGATTTAGTTAGAATTTTTCTATAAAATATGTATTCTCTAGAAGCAAAAGATAACGCACGAAATAGTAATGTTATGTTGTCAACTTGTTTTCTGAGTTTATGAATAAAAGAATTATTATGTAAAAACTTCTAAGTTGTGAGTTATGGATGAAAATTATGCTTAATGAAAGAGTTTCTGAATTAGTTGTGTATGTGATCTGAGAACGAATGTAATAACCCGCGAGCTCGCCACTTGAGGGAAGATAGCTTAAATAGATAATTAATTTTCTTTATGTTACTTTTATTGCATGAACATTTATTCTTTAGGGAATTATTGGGTTTATCATTGTGGTGTCTAAAGTTCTGAAGCACTTTATCTTTCACTTACATAGTTTCTTGTTGTTAACTGTTAGAATCTTTACTGTTAAAGAAGATGTTTCATGGATTGTTTACAAGTTTTTCTGCTTCCATAGTTTACCAGCTCTTTAATTTAATTGTTTTTGTACTTTCTAATTTAGTTATCATGATTTCTAAGTTAGTTTTCCTATGCTTTTTAGTTTAAATATTTCTAGTTTTCTTTAGGATAAATTGCTTTACAGCTTAATAGTTAGACAAACTTAGGTTAGAATTAACATTAATTGCTCTAAAAAGTTAGAAAATCTAAGGGAGATAGTCAAGTATTCTTCTATTGTAAACTGCCTTGAACACTACCCGGTCGACATATTGAATTTTATCTTCTAAAGTAATGGGACTTAATGACAACCTATCACTGGCATTAGAGAAATATGAAAATCAAGTTTAACAAACAGTCTACAAAGTCAGCGACAATGATTTGAAATCAAAAGGGATTATTAATCGACTTGCTATCTCAATGATGTTGTCGTCTATCATTTAAAAGTGTTTGAGAATGCGTGAAACAAAGGAATATGTGCATCTGGCTACAAACAAAATAAAGAAGCTGGATGAAAAGGTAAGGAACTTCACAGAGCTTGGTTTTCCAAAGGCTTTTGACACAAATGAGCGATTCATTGGAAAAGATGATTTTGGAAAAAAGATGGAGGCTACAAGGAAGATTGATTTGGATGAGTTTCCTCAGAACCCAGATGTGGTGAACTATTTGGATTCCATCAAACCATTGATAACCTTGAATGCAAAATTGACTGAAGAATTCAAGACAAGTTCCAATTTCAATCATGAATTGTTAACAAATCTTCAAGTCAAACAACATCAGTTAGAACAAACAACAATTCCACCACCTGAATAGTGGAAGTTGCTAGAAAAGGTGATACAATGATTTGATATTTGATAATATGAGTTTTCAAGTTCTAATTTAGCTCCATGCAGAGTTGTCTTTGAGCAATATTTTGTATTACCAATGCCTCTATGTATTCCTTTACGTGAAAATCAATAAAAAACTCAAATTTAGTAATGTGTTGATGTTCAATTATCTGTATTATTTATTTTATCATTTGAAGAAAAAGTCTAGTTTCAACTATTAGATACACATTAAATGATTGTTGATGTTCATTGTTGTATATGCTACTATTGTTAATATGTTATTAAGCATTGAGTTCAATGATGAATCACTGAGTACATGTTTAAGTTTTAACACAATTAAAATATGAAATTATTAATAATATGTTAATTTAGTCATACAAACCTATGATTCCATGAGAGCATTTTAATTAATTCTTTGAATTAAAGTAGAGACAAAATCACACATTCAACCAAAACGATTGAAGACCAATAGAAGGATCTTTGATCATTTTATTAACAATTCATATGATAAAATATAAGAGGAGAGAATCTTCCATAATATGCATTTTCTCAATCAAATTCCATCACTACTGTAAAACCATTATGCCTATTACAAACTTGAATTCATACCTAAGACTCAACACTAACTCTTTTTCTTTGTGCTCTAATTACAAAATTCTCTTACATGAGTTCAAAAACTCTTTCAACCAAAGACCCATGCAATTGGCCTTTATTTCCCTTTTATAAGAACAAGGGAACAAACAAGCTTCGGGCCAAATTACACATTCAATCACATTTACATTTGACATACATTTGAATTTCAATTTCAAAACGTCCCCAAAGGTAGTTACATTTGCATTTCTAAATACAAGGGATAATTTCATATGAGACAAAAACCATTTCCATTTGCTAGTGAAGATTCTTCTGCCTTCCATAAGGCTCCTTTAGTTGGTGCAAAGTAATCTTTTCCACACACAAACACTGTAGTCCACCTACTTTAAAAACTTGTAGAAGAAAAGAATAAAGTGAAAGAGAGAATAAACCAAAGTAATTCCACATCTGCAATCCTTGTCACCACATTTGAAACTGAGAAAGTGCAATATTTGAATGTTGATATATCCAAGGCTTAATCTGTACTTGTTCTAGGCCATGTATTGTACTTCCCTGTTGAACTTTGTTATTGAAGATCACCAACCAAAATTGATGTCACTCACTCCCACTTGCAGCAATTTATATGCCCAATATTTCAATATAGTTGGACTTCCATAATGCAAACTCCTCTATAGGCCAGTCAAATCCCATGATACTGTCTACCTTTTTTCTGTATGGGCTATACTTGACTGCCACCTGATTTGTGACCTTATCAAAATCTTCAAGGAAAGCTCTTGTATGCATGAGCCTGACCATACTGTTCCTCAGCATAACCAAATCTATTTCATCACATATTTTTTGGCCTGGGAAGTTATTACTTGAGCTTCCTGATCTTTCCACTCTTGTAGGGACTTAACTTCACCCCTCATTTAGAATGTTTGGAAGAAGACAAAAATTCCAATCATCGAACTTCTTAACCAATTCTCTAATCTTCACCTCTACATACTCAATAACAATCAACCCTTGAGAACCAATTATATATGTTACAAATCTTTGGGTTAGAAGTATCTTTGGAGGCTTATTTGCATCACAAGAGGATGCATAGCCATATCTCTCAGCATTTGATCCCTTGTAATCCATTTATCCATTAAAGGAATAACAATTTATTTATCTCTATCAAGGTTCTTAATGGCATCAAACATCAAAGCATAATTAGCAAGAATAATGATCAATCTTTTCTCTACCCCCTTATTCAAGTGCTCAAGCACTGCTGTCACAATCTCCATATTATTCAAATGAACAAGATCATCCATCCTATCTTCATAAGTCTTGAGCTTTTCCATCAGCTCCTCCTTGGAAACTTCCTCAAATTGAGGGGCATCTGATGATTCAGGAGTTGATTATGCCATTTGTACATCTTCAAATTCAATGGGGGTAGTCTCCTCATGATTTTGAGGAGATGAAAGAATTGGGGAAGGAGGCAAGATTGCAGCATGTGAGGTACCAGGCTGCAATGCTTGGAATTGTTGTTTCCACAAAGCCATTTGAGCCATATTTTGTTGGCTCGAGTTGTACTCAACAACTACCTCATTATATTTAGTTCTAAAACTATCCCTTTCCTTTCTTAATGACTCAATTGTGGCTTTGGTGAATTGTACCACACTAACATTCATGGTTGCTGCCTCCAAGGAAGATGTATCTAAAACTCTTTTTATGATTGAGGCTCCTCTTATACTTGGGGAAGGTTCTGCAACTTTACGATTTTTAGTGGTTGGGGCTAAAGCCCAAATAGCAAGAGTGTCCCACTGCTGACTAAAAGTCAACCCCTGTAAAGCCAATGTGACTTCTTCTTGACTGTTAAAAGTGGGGGCATCTTGTCTTCTCACAGTGTCAAAAGCAATTATTGATGCTAGGTCCCATTTTGGGAGTAATAACACTCCACTATTTCTCACCAAGGCCTTGCCCTCTTCTACAAAAATGTTTGAATACTTGGCCCTCATTTCATCTTGGACCTCAGCTTCAACAACCACTTGGGGATTCTCGAGGCTCTCACTTCTCCTTGTTTGCACCAATGCTACATACTCATCCTTCATTGCTCTCCATCCATATTCCTTGAAAGCTCGTGTCTTGACAAATTGATCATCTTCCATGAAGCTTTCATAGGCTTGGAATATGACATCCTTAGAGTTATTTATTCCACTTAGATAAGCTTTTCTCAACCTAAGGCTCAAAGTCTGTGATATTATTTCCCCTTGAGGAGATGACATCCCTTGCATTATTTCCTCATCAGTTATAACAATTCCATCATCTGAATCCTCTGTAGGATAGTCAACCAGACTAGAAGCTTCTGTTAAATAGTTTGGATAACTGAGAGGGGGGGTGAATAAGTTATTATAAAACAATTTTCTTCACTTTAATTAATTCAGAGAAAATCAAGCAAATATTAATGAATATGAAAGCACACAACAACACCATGCACAAAGAACACCAAAATTTATGTGGAAACCCAAGAAGGGAAAAACAACAGAGAATAGTAATTCTTAATTATAAAGCACCAGTTAAGGTGATACTGGTTAAGGTGATTTTTACAAGTGCTCACTACCAAGTTGCTCACTACAGGGTGGCTCACTGCTAGTTGGGCTCACTGCCTAACTATTATAGCCAAAGATACAAAAAGGATCACTACCAAAAGGAAAAAGGCTCACTGCCAAAAGAGAAAGGATCACTGCCAGAAGAAGAATGATGAAAGGAAATCCACCTCAAAAGTAACTGTCACCAACAACACCAGATAGATTCTCACTATCTGCTACCTTCAGTCATACACTTTCACACACTTCACAATGTGTGGATATTCAAATTCGCATTCATCACACTTGATTGCATTGAACAAAAACATCTTATACTTATACCATTC
This sequence comes from Sequoia sempervirens, assembly GCA_007258455.2. Lineage (NCBI taxonomy): Eukaryota > Viridiplantae > Streptophyta > Pinopsida > Cupressales > Cupressaceae > Sequoia > Sequoia sempervirens. Next base: position 902,271 of record VDFB02021499.1, on the reverse strand, counting down.
TAAGCCTTCATAATCTCTCAAGTCGGCCAAACACAATATCATAATTCCTAAGTTGGCCAAGCATAATCTTCATAGTCTTTCTTATCGGCCAAATATAATTTGAAATAGGTCACCACAAAAACATTCTCGCAGTGGAGAGGAATGAAACATGGACCAAATAGCCTCTTCGCTCAAATCAACATGCCACATGATATTTGGAACCAAATGTTACAGTGCAAATCATGTGTTGAAGCACGTAAACCAGCTTCTAGATCAGTCTGAACCCAAAAGAATTTATCTTATTGTGTTACAAGAGGAATGGAACTAGGACAGATGCAATACAAAATAGACCTTTATAGCACGACATCCAAAACTAGGCCAATCTGGATCACCAAGGCACCAAAACAGAACTTCGGTCAAACAACCAAGATACGTTGACATCAATGACAACCATTAATGAAAACAAGCAATCAACATCATCTCAACACATTCCAACAATCTCCCCCTTTGTCATTGATGGAAAAATTCATCAATAATAAACCAAACAACTTAGTGTCAGCATCAAGGACCATCTTATCTTCTTTTCTTCTTCCCCTTTGACATCAAAGATAAAGTTCAAAACTCCCCCTGAAAAGATTACTCTTCTCCCCCAATGAGGAAGCCACCAAACATTGATCCAAATAAAGATGAGCATATACTACCCTAGACCAATACACATCCTAGTGCATGTTATTGTAGACTAGGAGGGGGGAAAACCCCTAACTTCTACCAAAGATACTCAAAATGATCTATGCTCAATGGTTTTGTGAAAATATTTGCAATCTTCTCTTTTGTAGGTACATATTCAAGTTTTACTTCATTGTCCAACACCTTCTCTCTCAAGAAATAATATCTTATGGATATATGCTTCATTCTAGAGTGTTGTACCAGATTCTTGGAAATGTTTATTACACTAGTATTATCACACACAATTGAGATCAGTTCATCAAATGATATGCCAAAATCCTTTAGTGTTTGTTTCATCCATAGTATTTGAGTGCAACATGAGGATGTTGCAATGTATCTAGCTTCAGCAGTAGATAAAGATACAAAATCTTGTTTCTTACTTGACCAAGCAACCAACCGAGAGCCAAGGAAATAAGATTCACCACTTGTACTCTGCTTATTATCAACACATCTGGCCCAATTAGCATCAGTATGGGTTGTCAAAGTGAAATTTGAGTCCTTTGGATACCATAGCCTAAAATTTTCTATTCCCTTCAAATATCTAAAGATCCTTTTTCCTGCAACAACATGTGATTCCTTTGGTTCTTGCTGAAATATAATTGCTAAACAAACATCATACATAATGTCTGGTCTAGTAGCAGTCAAATATAACAATCCTCCAATCATTGACTTGTAGATGCTTGCATTAGCTTTCAATGAATCATCTTCTTTTGTCAACTTGCATCTAGTAACAATAGGTGCACAAACCAGTTTTGAGTTCTCCAACCGAAAGTTCTTTAGCAATTCTTTTGTATTCTTGGATTGAGAAATGAAAGTTCCTTTGCTATCTTGATTTGCTTGTAGTCCAAGGAAGAAATTTAACTCACCAATTATAGGCATTTTGAATTCCTTCTGCATTTCATCTACAAATTTTTTGCACATATCATTTCCTCCAAAAATTATGTCATCAACATAAACCACAACAATCAACATCTAATCTAAGTGAGTTCTGTAGTATAAATTACTATCAGCAGATCCCTTTTGAAATCCTTTTCCAATCAAGTACTTGTCTAATTTTCCATACTAGGCTCTAGGTGCCTGCTTCAATCTGTATAGAGCTTTCTTCAACTTGAAAACAACGTGTGAGTGACTTCTGGAGTTGAATCCTTCTGATTGCTCAATGTAAACTTCTTCCTTTAGTTCTCCATTGAAGAATGTAGATTTTACATCCATTTGATAAACTCTGAAATATTTAAAAGCTGCAAAAGCTAAGAAAATCTAGATTGCTTCCATCTAGGCAACATGGGCATATGTTTCTTCAAAATCAATACCTTCAATCTGAGTGTAACCTTTGCAAACCAACCTTTCCTTGTTTCTCATTACCTTTCCATTTTCATCCAGCTTGTTTTGAAATACCCACTTAGTTCCAATTACATTTTTGTCTGTCGGTCTGGGCACAAGTTCCCAAGTCTAATTTTTCTCTATCTGATCAAGTTCTTCTTTCATTGCCTTCATCCAAATCTGATCATTGCATGCTTCTTCCATAGTCTTTGGCTTAGTTTCTGAGAGTAAAAACAATAATACTTTCTCTTGAGTTGCTTTGCTTCTTGTGATGATTCCCTTATTCTTATATACAATAATCTATTTTTCTAAGTGGTTTTTCTATACATACCTTGGAGTCTTAGTTGTAGTTTTTGGAGCCTCCTTTATCTCTTCTTCTTCTTCTTCTTCTTCTTCTTTCTTATCCTTCTCTCCTTTTTCATTTGAGTTATCTAATTCATATTCAATATGCTTGTCAGGAATTCTTTGAACATCTTCATCTACTTTCACATTCACACTTTCAACCATCTTGTTTAGTCTCTTGTTGTAGCACCGGTACACTTTACTTCTTGTAGAGTAACCCAAGAATATGCCTTCATCAACTCTACTGTCAAGATTTCCAAGATTGTCCTCATCTTTCTTGATGTAGCATTTGCTTGCAAAGATTTTGAATTATTCTATTATGGGAGCTCTTCGATGCCATAGCTCATATGATGTCTTTCTATACTTCCTCCTGAATAGTACTCTATTAAGAGTGTATACTGATGTGTGTATTGCTTCTCTCTAGTAGATCTATGGTAAACCTGCTTCCATGCTCATTGTTCTAGTTGCTTCTTGAACTATCTAGTTCATTCTTTCCACTACACCATTTTACTGAGGTGTTCTAGGGGTAGATAGATGTCTTTTAATGCCATTATTTTCACAGTATTTGCTAAATTCATCGAAAGTAAATTCTCCTCCTCTATCAGATCTTAAACACTTGATTTTCCTGTCAACTTCATTCTCAACTCTTTCCTTGAAAATCTTGAACTTTTCCAATGCCTCTGATTTTTCTCTAAAAAATGCAACCCAAGTAAATCTGGAATGATCATCTATTAAAAGCATGAAATACTTCTCACATTGTAGGCCTCTTGTTCTAGTTGGACCACATAGGTCAGTGTGTACAAGGTCCAACAATCCAGTAGATGGATCTTCTTTTCTCTGGAATGTTTCTCTGGTCTTCTTTCCTTCTTGACATCCTTTGCAGATAGTATGTTCTGGTTTGATCAGTCTTGGAAAACATATAATTGTTCTTGATGAACTTATCCTTACCAAAATGTCAAAGTTGAAGTGAAACATCCTCTAGTGCTAGAGCCAACTGTCATTGGACTGAGATACTAAGCAAATTTTTGTAGCTCCTTCTAGCTGATACATATTCCCACTTGTTCTTTTTCTAGGTGCAATAACAGTTTCAGATCTCTTTTGGATCTCACAACCATCATCTTGAAACACCACATTGTATCCATTTTCGCACATCTGTCCAACAATCAAAAGATTATGATATAATCCCTTCACATAGTAAAAATTGTCGGTGTTATGTTTTCCATCAAAGGTAATAGAACCAATTCCAACAATCTGTGTTATTTTATCATCACCAAATCTAACAGAACCTCCATCATATTTCTCAAGCTTCACAAACTTACTTTTTTCACCTGTCATATGATTTGAACATCCACTATCAATCAACCATTCATCTCTATTTATTTTAACAAATAATGTAGCTTCAATGTTATCATCAGTTTTCAGACAAATATTAGAGCTATCAAATCTAGGTTCATCCTTTTCAACCAGAAACAAACAATCCTCATGATTTGATTCATCATCTGAAATGCCAACATTCTCATTGACATAATAGGCCTTTTTATTGATCTTTTTAAACTTTTGTCTTGATCCTCTTTCTAGACACTTAGTTGCTAGATGACCAATCTTTCCACTTGTCGGTACCTTTCTCCAGTCTCCTTGTGAAATTTGCTTCAAACTCTTATGAACTTTCATCATTCAAATCATCTTCTAACTTTGTGGCTTTGAAGGTTGTTTCAGATTTCTCCTTTAGCTTTCCAAATTTCCTCATTTCAAATGCAGTCAAGGTGCCAAATAGCTGCTCTCTAGTGAATTTCTTTGGATCATAAACTTCCTCAATGGCTGAGATCTTGTCACTATAGCTCTCTAATAGGGTCATCAGATTCTTCTCCATTACATCTTCATTTTTCAGAGTACCTCCTTGATTTTTGACTTCATTCACTACACTGTCAACCCTCTGAAAGTAACTTTCTATATCCTCACCTTCTTCCATCCTCAAGTTCTCATATCTACACTTAGCTTTCAACTTCTTTGATAATTTGACTCTATCATTTCCTTCATAGATTTATTTCAAATTTTCCCAAACTTCATAAGCAATCCCCAATGAAATAAATTTTGTTAACTCAGTCTTAGAAAAAGCACTAAATATCCCATACCTTTCCTTTTCATTCTATTCATAGGCAGAAATCTAATCTATAGAACTAGGACCAGCTGCGAGCTCAACATATTTCTTCTCAACAAATTTCCAAGTCTTGTAGCCTAGAGAGATCAGATAACCTCTCATCTGCACTTTCCAAAAACTGTAGTCAGATCCATCAAATACATGGATTGTCAATTTGTGAGCCATCAGATCTACCCCAAGTAGTTAAGCTCTTCTTCAAGGAAACAAAGCTTTGATACCAATTGTCAAATAGTTCAGAGAACTGAGAGGGGGAGTGAATCAATTATTATAAAATAATTTACTTTTCTTTCATTAATCTGGATCAAACATAAATCAAATAGATATTAATGAATATGAAAGCACACAACAACATCATGCACAAAGAACACTAGAATTTATGTGGAAACCCAAGAAGGGAAAAACCATGAAGAACAGTAATTCTAAATTATAAAGCACCGGTTAAGGTGATTTTTACAAGGGCTCACTTCCAAGTTGCTCACTACAGGGTGGTTCACTGTCGGTTGGGCTCACTACCTGGCTATTATAGCCAAAGATACAAAAAGGCTCACTACCAAAAGATAAAGGCTTGTTTCCCACAAAAAATGGCTCATTTCCAGAAGAAGAATGAGGAAAGTAAATCCACCACAGAAGTATCTGTCACCAATAACACCAAATAGAATCTCATAGTCTGTTGCCTCCGGTCATACACTTTTGCACACTTCGCAATGTTTGGATATTTAGATTCACATTCATCACACTTGCTTGCATCAAACAAAAACATCTTATATTTATACCATTCCAATCCTTCATAATCTCTCAAGTTGACCAAACACAATTTTATAATTCCTAAGTCAACCAAGCATAATCTTCATAGTCTTTCTTGTCGGCCAAATACAATTTGAAATAGGTCACCACAAAAACATTCCCACAGTGGAGAGGAATAAAATGTGGACCAAGCATAGCCTCTTCAATCAAATCAACATGCCACATTATATCTGGAACTAAAGAATAAGATATACTTGTTACAGTTCAAATCATGTGTCGGAGCACGTTAACCAGCTACCAGATCGATCCAAACCCAAAATAATGTATCTTATTTTGTTACAAGAGGAATGGGAATAGGAAAAATACAACACAAAATAGATATTTATAGCATGACATCTAGAAATAGGTCAATTTGGATCACCAAGGCACCAAAATATAACTTTGGTCAAACAACCAAGATATGTTGACATCAATGACAACCATTAATGACAACAAGCAATCAACATCATCTCAACACATTCCAATAGCTTCAAATTTTTGCTTCTTTATTGATGGGTATGGCTCCCTTAGAGGGGATGACTCTCTAATTAGAGAATCCAATTCAATTATTTCAAGGGCATAAGAATGTTGCAGTGACAATGGAGGTACTTGCTACTGTGGTGAATGCACTTTTGACTCCCCAGATTGTGCAGGAGTAGCAACTATTTGTTGCTTCCTTATTGTGTCTTTCCTCCTTGAATATATGTGCACCTTCTTGGAAGGCTGCACAACTAACTCTCCCTCCATCATAGGGGCCTTCCCCTTATCTTGCACAACTTTTATCTTCTTTAAACTTGCCACTACTTTGTTAAAATTTTGTATCGGCTTCAATCTTTAAAATTGGGTCACTAATATCTGACAAAGCTTTAAAATTAGGCTCCTTAACCTTAATTTCTCTTTCCAATTTCACAAAAACACCCCACTTCTTCATTCTATCAATTTGGACATCAAGATCAAAAATATTTCTAATGAAGTCATCAGGCATGGTGTGGGTGTGAACATACCAACCTCCCCTATTTCCATTCATTAACCAAACTATGAGTCCCTTAGGTTCACATGTCCTGTATGCCTGGATCTTCATATTGTAATGATTGAGATAGTGCTCCACAATATTTCTCTATCCATGTCTAATCATGAAAAAATCAACAAACACAATGTACATAGGGAAGAAAGTTCCCTTTCACTTGTCATCCTAGAAGAAATAATTTACATTCCCTAGCTGCCACATCACCTCCAAAAAACTAATCCTCAAAGGCACTTCCCTGGGGGGTATGTGGGGTGTCAATTTGTGCCAAATACCCTTAGAATTGTACAATTTTTATAAGGTATTACATCCCCCTAGTTGTGAGCAATATTCAAATCAGGCCTCCTTTTAGCTAGCTTCAAAAAATCATGTAACTCCTTGGGGATCCTAGTTACATCCACCATTAGAGCCTATCTCAATTTGGTGGAAAAAAGATTTGTAGCAGTCACATAGTTGGTATTTTGTTCATTCCTATCCAATATAGGGGTCCATGACTGCACCGAAATCTCAATACCATCCACAACCCTTTTAAGTTTCATCTCCCGACCAAAATAGTCAGCACCCTTGAAAAGAAAAATATGCATAAAGAGTGAAAACTGCCAAAATTTGACACCAAGTTTCCCACCCTTCAAGGCCACCAATCCTTTGTGAATTTCTTCTACTATATAGGTGGAAAAATCATATAAGGTATTTATGTTAAGGTGTTGGATACTCGCAACCATGTACATATGGGCCATTGGCATGCTAGAGCCAGGATCAAAACCTAGAATTTGGCAGAGGGAGTAAAAGGTATTTTGAAAATATGGTTGGAAATACTTAATAGGGAGGGGATCAACATCAGAAGGTCCCAAAGTAATCTTTCTTTTGTTGATTCCCTTCCCCACTAATATTAAAAAATTGGTCAACACCGACACCCTGAAGTTGTGTTTTACCCTTTTGTATTCCTCCCTCAACATCTGCTCATCAATCTTAACCATGTCACTGCTCCAAGTGTTAAACTTGAACACATATGAAAATTCTTCCTTATTAACCCATACCAAATTCTATCCATCATGAGCTCTAACAACCTGGTGTAGGAGCACCCAATACACACATTTTTAAAATTCAACATTAGTAGGAAGGCATTAGGGAACTAGGAGGTATTTAAGTCATTTCATGATTGAATAAGGCCTTTGAGCCCATTAATGATGTAATTAGGGGTATTTGATGTTAGTTAGTTCTAAAAATGAAAAAGGTTGCATAAAAATACAAAAGGTTGCATAAAAATGTACTCATTGTCAACAAATTGTTAAAAGTGAAAAACTAGGCAATTAGGGGTCTAATTGGTAAAAAGTTGGTTTCCAATGTCCAACTAATTAAAATTTCAGTTGGAGGATGTTTGTAAGGGTGGTTGGATGTTAAATAAGCCTCTCATGAATGTTGGATGTTGGATGTTTGTTGAATCATTTTTTTTTTAAGTTCTAATGAAAAAGTGGTTGTTTTTTGGAAATTTCTGTGTAAATTTGCTGCTAAAATGTGTGGTACAACCTTTGTACGACCTGTACAGGCTCAAATCTATTATGGTTGGAAAGATGAGAGTTTTAGCTTTCATTTTAAAGTGGTTTGGTGAATTTTCATTGAGTTTAGAGGGTTTTATTGACATTTTATTAAAACTACCTGTGCACAGCCATTAAAGGGTTTGAAAGTCTAAAATGTAGTTTTTGACCATTCCACCCATTGTATGCTACTGTAACTTAGTGGAATGGTCTAATATGATGTAAATTAGATGTGTGTGAGTTTGGAATGCAGAGGTGGACATTTGTGGCTTTTTAAGGTGATTCCCTAGTTGAATTTTTGTGCATTTTCAATGCAAATGAAGGTGTAGAAGTTGAGTTTTTGTCAATTGATGTCATGGAAGCCCATGTGAAGGTTTTGTGAGCATGTGAAGGTCTAATGGGGTGTTTTCCAAGTGGTTTTAAGGTTTTGTGTGGTGTGGAGGTGTCATTTTCATTAAACCCTCCCAATTAGTAAGCAAAAATGAGGGTCTCTAGTTTTGGGGTCTTAAAGTGCATGACTAACTCAAAAGGTTGCTGATTTATATGTTTTATGACATATTGATCTGCTGTTTTGAGGTTTTGAGTGAATATTGCATGATTGAAGGGTAGTTTCTTTGTAAATTGGACCAATTTAGGCCTAGTTCAAGAGAGGCCAGTCACATAACTCTTATACTCTTTGAAACAAGTGTTTAAGAAATTTTGATATGTTTGAATAGGCCATAATGGGTATCCAAAAAGAATTTTGGTTTATGGGTGTGAGGTGTCTTTGAAAAGTTATGCCTTTTTTTCTTTAAGTTTGGAAGGTTGCTTGGCATTGAGGGTGAGTTGAATGCATGGTAAAGAAGAGTTCTTTGTTCCAAAGTTGATATTTTCATTGTTGTGAATGACCTCCAACTTGACTCTGCATCATAGTGGTATTAGAGCGAGGAAGTAGATCTCTTAAAGATTGAAGGAGAAGCATTTGAAGGAGAAAGGACATCATGGCTATTAGAGGTTTGAATGAGAAGGAGATACAGATGAGGAATGCAATTTTCAAGATCAGATATAAGTGCAAAGGTGAGGTTTGCAAGGTTATGGTTGATTCAAGTAGTTTGGATAACTTGGTAGCTCTTGAAATGGTTGAAAAATTGAACTTAGAAAGGTTTTCACGTGATTCACCTTATTATGTTTCATTGATGAATGGTGAGAACACATTTTTGGTTAAGAAGCAATCATGGGTTGAATTTCAAATAGGTGAATACAAGGACAAAATATTATGTGATATTGTACCATTAAAATATTGTCATCTAATGTTTGGGAAACCATGGTGTTGGAAAAGATTTGTTGTGTACTATGGCAGGGATAATAGTTACCAGATTAAAAAGGATGGGAATATTTATAATTGATTTCATTAGTGGAAGAAGATAACAGCCAAAACAAGGAAACAAGGGTGCTACTATAGGAAAGACAAAACTTCCTAGGATACAAAGAAGACAAGAACAAGGAAGAGGCAGCCATTACAAGTGGAGAGGTCCTTGAGACACCAGGGGTAGTAGCAGATTCAAAATTGGAGAATGTAAAGGGTTGTTTGAAAGAAAAGGTCAAGAGTGAAGGGGCCTTGAGGATGCAAGGTAGGCTTGAGAGTTGTGTGGAAGGAAAAGAGCAGGTGAAAGTTTGTTCATTAAAGACTAAAAATGATGCAAGGTAGACCCCCATGAAAGATACAGGGGTAGGTGAGATTGAGACTGAGTTTTGTGATAAGAAAGTTATTGGGATAGAGAGTGTAGAGAGGGAAAAAGATGTGAGTGCAAGTGATTTGTAGGGATGGCAAAGCAAGGGCATTGAGGAAGGGATATGTGGTCCATTGAGTGGACAAGAGCACAAGGTGCAACAGGTGGTTGAAGGGAAGGATGGAAGACCCATTGATAAAAGGGTCTTAAAAACTAAGATTCAAGTGAATGATGAAGGCACAAATGATGGTAGTGAGAAGTGTCATAAGAGGCTTGAAGAGCATGGGAATATTAAGATAGGGATAGTTTGGTGTCCTGTGGAGTTGGTTGCAAACAAAAATTAGTCTAATACTAGAAATACAGAAAGTATGGACATTGGAAATACAATGGCAAAGGTGGACAGTGAGGTGAAGGTAGATGAGAGAGAATCCCAAGGGGTATGGAAAGTGATGGAGAGTAGATTGGTTGAGGTAAACCAATGTGAAAGGATGATGTTAGGAGGAGGTGAAGAATAATTAAGTTGTGTTTCTGAAGTTAGTAGGACAAAGGTCCTTGAGGAAGAAAATAGAAGGAAAAGTATGGACAGTCAAGAGGATGACTTGCATAGCCCAATGATGGGGCATGAATGTAATGAGTTTGAGAGGACATTGCAGGTTAAGAACATAGTGATGAAGGGAGAAAAAGGTCTGATGCAAGGCCTTAATAGGGATAACAAGTTTATGACAGACAAAGACATGACAATCAGCCAGTTAGAATGGCAAGAAACAGTGAAGGGAAATGTGAAAAGGACAGTGAAAGAGTATGAAGAAGAGGTTGTCACCATGAAGGGTGAAGTAAATAGGATGAAGAATTTGTCAAGGGCCTCTTGAGGACAACAATAGGTTGGTCCATGGTTGCTTTTCTAACCACTGTCAAGAAGTAAGATTTTGTGGCCTTGTAGAGGCATAATATACTTGCATAAAAATAATAGTTTACATCAAATATAGGTTTGTGGGTGAGAATTAATTGGACTATCCTACCAGGCAGTGCTACAAGCAATTGGGGGTAAAGAGGCCTACTAGTTGAGGAATGAATTAATGGAGTTTCCTAAGTGTTGATCATGGCTATGGTGTTATGATTGTGGTCTGTTAGAGCATGTTTCAAGTGATTATAAGTCCTTTAAAAGTATGATATTCAAAAACCCTTTGTGTGTTGAGTTTTCCTTATAGAAGGACAAAGATTTGATTGTGTGTTGATCAGAGTATTTGAGAGAAGCACTCATAAAGAACTTATTCCATTTGAGATTGGTGTGCTTCCCTGCTCACTCTGCATCACAACCCTAACCAGAGGGTCATAGTTTGCAACAATTGCTTTCAGAAGATCAACATCTATGAACATGTTGGGTACAACTAGTTTACCCATGTCCAACCTCTAGGGGTTGCAGAAAGGGATACCAACATTCCTATTTCCAAACCATCCTTGGAAAAGACTCCATCTAGAGTATGGTAGGGTAGCATCTTTAATTGTACAATAATAATCAGTGATGCCAAATTTAGTTCTAGGGCCAAAGTACATATGTTGTCCCTTTGATTTCTCAGAGGTTGAAGATAACATTTTTTTGGTTAAGTCCTATGATAGAGGTCTTTTAGTAGGCTTGAACTCAAAAGATTGGTCTTTTGATGTGGATGCTTTGACTTTAGGTGTCATAGTAACAGAGTTTGTGCAAACTAGGGTTTACTAAACAAATTGCAAGGTTACAACTAGGGTATAGGTTGATGCAAGGCAATAACATGACTAAACAGGCTAATCATTCTAATTGAATGTCAAACCTTAAAAGAAATGCAAGGAAACTAGAAACCATAATGACAGAATGATAAAATGAACACTTACAACAAATTTTTAAACAATTGAGGATTAGGATAGCAATTTTACTTACTAGTTTTGTGGATGCTTGAAAACCCTGATTCTTGTCATCGAACGAGTTTGAAAATTTCAGCAAGAACTCCTTAGACGCGTTAAATGCTTTAATATTTTGCAATTATACTTTAAAGCAAGTTTTATGGCTTTAAAACATACCAATTGGAAAATTGGTAGCTTTGCATCATATCTGCCATTATGGTTTGCTCGTTGGAACCAGAATGGATGATACGACTCATTTTCCCTCAATCTTGAACTTTGAATTTTAACTGTTGATCTTGCAGTGACATGGCCCAACAAATGACTTAGATTCAGTCAAATAAGTTTGAATATCTAACTACAAATGACTGTCGCCATTTACCAACTAAAAAATGCCATGTGGATTTATCTTTGTGTCACTCTACGAGCTCCACCATTGCCACAAGCGTTGAAACTATCTACATGTCAACCTCCCCGCTTCCCCTCTAGGTTTAAAGCGTGTGCATCTTATGACAATGAGGAGGTGGGGAATGATTGAGATTTTTTTTTATAAACCATAGTAACCATTGATTTTTACACCTTTAGTCATCGGTGCCTTTGAGCAGTGGTAGGACCCACCAAAAGGGTGGTTAGGTGTTGCCTATCCGCTATCCCGTCGGATCCTTAATTTGATTAAGTTAATCCTGCGAGATGGAGGGGAACCAATAGAAAGCAATCAATGGGACCTGCTAAGCATAACAAAGGATTTTAATAAGCATGCACACTTATTACATGACTTAAAAGGGGCCACCTGCCTAGGTTTATAACATGAACGATATTCAGCGAATATTAAAACCCAAACTTAGGGAAAGAACAAGAATTAAATAATTTTATGACCTGCATAAGACAAGGCAATATTTATAAGGATTCTATGGGTAGCAACCAGGAACACTGGGCTCAAGAGGCCAGTGAGTAAATAGATGCAAAGGAATAAGATATGACTTAAGAGACCGGGAACGGGTAAAACCCGGTCAACTTCAAATTAGATTATTAGAATGTAGGTAAAAGGAAAAGAAAACTAGGATTTTTTAGAGGATTTAGAACACACATAAACCCTATAACATAAGAATGACTAGAACCCTAAGCCTTATGACACATTCCAAATCAATAGAACACCAAGATCAGAAAGACAACCAGATTTAAGCATCTTTTGGGATGCCTACTATAACCTATTTGATAGCACATATAGGATATTAGGAAATGTTGTAATCTTTCTCTATAATAAAAAAATATGACTCAAATACTTAATTGTATTTCATTAATTTTGAATATAGTATCGACCTATCTTTCTCTCTAGTATTGTATTCACTATATTTTGACTCAAAATAATCAACGGTTATTTATAAGTTAAGGATGTTGAACTGTTAGCTTCTATTTAAGGAATGGATTAATATTCCTTTCAATTATTTATCAAATATTGTGTGAATGGAAATGCAATAGGAATTTATAAGTAGTGTGATAAGTGTTGTTCTTTAAAAATGATGCAGAATCATATATCAAATTCAATACCATGTAATACAATATAAAATATAAAATATCACAATTTCATGGAATACAATATAAAATATCAACTACAGTTTGAAAGATGATTCATGAAGTGCAATGATTCACAATTTCATGGAATACAATATAAAATACCATCAACTATAGTTTGGAAAATGATTCATGAAGTGAAGTATAAATACCTGAAAGTTGCTAATTCACTTCCATTTCCCAAATGGAGTAAGGGTCCTAAAACTGACGTTCAACTTGAGATAAAGTAAAAGAGTCGTCTTGATTCTGAGTCTGGTCTTCATTTTCTTCGGCCTGCATCTCAAATTCAACATTCATTATGTCAGTGTCATTTGTCCCACTACCACTACCAGTGCCACTAGTACCAATGTTTTGAATTGGAGTGTTGCACAACCCTCTTCTTTCACATATGGACCTCCAGATTGTGAGTGCCCTTTCAAAAGGAAATTTTTTGACATTATATGTAGTTCCTTTCATCCTCTTCAATTTTCCAAATTCTTGTCTAGTTCTTTTCTTAACTTTTATTTAAAAAATGCCAATGAACTGAAAAATCTCTCATCCTCCACTGACCCCAATATCATTGTTTGACATAAATCAACAAGTTTGAAATATTTTGATATCAAACCACACAATATTTCACTCTGACCTAAGTTTTTCCAAACCTTTGTTATTGATCCCAATTCAAAGGGCATCTCCATGCCCATGGAATCATACTAGTCCATCATACTTCTTGCAAAATTCTTACATTGTTGTCTAAGCTTATCTTCATTTATAATTCCTTCTATTGTTAGCTAATTATATGTTACACTTTTTGAAAATTGTTCAATCAAGATATTTACTTTATCATGAAAATATTTTGGGCTATCTCGGTTTACTCAAAATTGAGGATACACAATACCCATGGCTTCAAGTATTTCATGCCAAGGGAATCTATCATAAATCTTTGAGAGACATTTTGCAATTTCCTTTAGATTATGACTAATAGATTTAACAACGTTGTTACAATCTTCCTTTCTAACAGGTACTAATCTAATAGATCACCTGGTTGTCTTACAATGGTACATTGGTATATCAAATCCATGTACACAAATACATAAGTTCCTACGTGCATTAAACTATAAATAATTATTAGGCTTACTCAAATTAGTAATTTTCTGCCACATGAAATAATTTGGGATTTCTTTTGTTAGATCTACATATAGATGATCGAGTGCCATGCATGTATGTCTACGTAGTTTGACATATTCATAGATATACATAGTTATTTCTTGGGCTTTCTTCACAAGATTATTTATTTCATTCAGCAAGGGGAGAAGACTAGCCAAATTCAAGAGTGTCTCTATATCGCTTAACCTACGTAAGAGGTCAGGAGCTTTGTCTATTGTGTTGTGATTCTCATAAATGACTCCAATAAAGGATTGATATTCTAAAAGAACTCATTGCATTGGTCCATGCAGGGAGATCTATCTGGTATCAACATCCTTGAGAAGCTTGTTTCCTGTTGTTATTCCCTCATCAAAATTTTGAAATTTTGCTTAATGTTCAGAAATTTAGCAGAAGTATGCATAGATCTCATGGGCTATATTTTCAACTTTTGATACTTTAGGAAACTTTCTTACAATTTTGAATGCTAAATTCATTTTGTGGGCCATGCAGTGAATGCCAAGCATGTATGGTACACAAGTAGTTTGTAATTTTATGCAAACACTGCTCCTTTGACCTTGCATCATTGCAGCCCCATCAACTCATATTGATGCAGAGTAGGGTGAATGATCACAAACAAACCCACACCAACTCCACAAAACAAACTTTTCAAATTTAGAACCCTAACTTAGTGGGTTTCCTTCACAACTCCTCAGTTCCCCTTGTAGCACATCATAAACTATTTTCCCAACATAACTTTCAAACCAGAATTCATACCCACAATATAAAAGTTATATTGGATGCCCATTTTTAATTTCTAAAACATACTCAAAATTTAGGGATGATTGTTTTGGAACAACAAAGCCAAAAAATTGTTGCTATGCTTTGAAATAGGCTTAATTAGGCTTGTTTGGATGGTCAAAACAAGATTTTTAAAAACCCAGACCTCAAAACTTCATAAAAATAGCTTGTAAATGTCATAAATGGTATACCCACACATTTCCAACCATTACAAACCATTTTCCAAGAGCTTTTCTACAAACCCCAACTTTTATGCAACTTATTTGTCTGAAACATGACGTTAATCAACTAGGGCATCACCCAAAATTGCTCACAACACCTTCCCTTGATCCTACAATATTGGTAACAAAAAACACAATATTTATACATCCATTCCACCAAGTTTCATGAGGTTTCACTATACAAAACTCAAGAAATGATTTTTTTCTCCAACTGGAAATGCTAGGCAGGGTTTGGGGCTGTTTTCACCAAAAATTCTCTAACTTTTGCAAAGCTTAATGAAATGACTCCAAAAAAAAACTAAAAGTTATGTATTTCATATCTATATCATCCAAATGCCTACCATTTACCTTACAAGTTCATAAAAATCCATACCAAATAGTTTTCTTGCTATAAAATAGTAAAAATCCGGAAGTGACAATCACTAATTTGATCATAACTTTCACAAAACATGATGAAAATGAACCAAACAAAAAGAATTAGAAAGATGAAAAATTATACCACTTTTCCAACAACTTTCAAGTATGTACAATCAATTAATAATCCATACAATACAAATGAACATGTCTGCAATGTTAGAAATGCACAGAAAATGATTCCTTACATTCACCCAAACTCCAAAAATCAATGCTTCCAACTCTCCATTTGAGTTTGGAGAGTGCTATTATAAATTACCAACCAAAACAAACTACCTTCAACCAATTTTGGATTAGTTTACTAACAAAACACAAAATTGACACTTTTTGAAAAAGTTGCTTGACAACTTTTTGAGCAACATTGACAACTTTTACAATTTTTAACCCATGACTCTATAACTTTCAAAAATGGATCCAAAATGATCCCAAATGGTCATAAATGACCTTATTAGACCAAAAAAAAAAAGAAAAACATAAAACCAAAATTTGACTGAATTTGACCATATGGCCCGAAGGTGCCCTTGCACCACCTATACACACCAACTTTTTGGTAATTGTTAACTCATCCATACTAGCAATTTCATTCAAATATTTATTGACTAGTTCAAATATATTTTGAGATGTTTAATTGTCCTTCATTTTATAAACACAAAGAAGATGAGCTTGGCGGACATGTGTTGTTTTACAACGTACACATGCATACAAACCCAAGAAGTATTTATTATCTACCACAATAACTTCATCTAAAGATAATGCAATGAAGTTTGACTCTTTTAATTTCTCCTTTAAATATTTCTTTTCCACTACAACAAGACATTTTTTCCATTCCCATCTAGTGTTTACTGACTAATGTGAGCTAGGAAAGTAAGGAACACCCAAAAAAGATAATAAATTAAAATATTCTAAGTAGTCTGTCATAGGACGCCTTCTAAAAAAAATATGAAAAACAACACTCATCTGAACATTTTTTTAGAGATGTGCTCCTTCTATTTCTTTTCCAAATCGAGCCTCAATTGTACCTTGACATGCAACAAGCTTCGACATTCTTTTCTTATGCTCTTCATATTCCGCAACATACTTAACATGAAGACATTATTTCTTTGATTTCCATCGTATGACTGATTGTTCCTTTCCTTCAATGAATTATTTTTCATAAACTTTACCGATATGCTTTTCTATAGTGTCAAGTTTTAACTGCAACTTCTTGTCTCTTTTACATTTACAACTACAAATTGTACACATACATTCTGTTGTAGTTTCATCTTTGTTTGCTTTCCCCACTAGTACAATGAATGGGTACTTTGACGACCAACCAAGTTGAAAATTCCTTGTCATTTCCCACTCGCGCCCCACTTTTGATTTTCCTTTTCTCTTCTTGCTACCAACATCATCCTAATCCAAGTCAATTATCTCATTCTGGCTAACTAGGGTATCCCTTGGAACATATTCTGTGGTATTTCCATCCTCATTTGACTCATTTAACTCAATGAAAATCTCACCTATACCTTCTGATGGAAGTGAGGTATTGTGAAGGCCTTCATTAATATTTGGTGGAAGAGTTGATGATGTAGGTCCATCTTGATCTGATGGATCAAAGGCATTGTCAATTCCAAAGTAAGATTGTATGGCACTTGTACGCTTTGGGAATTTTGATGGCCTCCTAGTCCCTTCACCACCCTAAGGAGTCTTACCCTTTTTGCACTTTCTACTCGACATTTTGATCTCTCACTTCGAATAAAAGTTGGAAAAAAATGTCTTCTTGTTTAAGGACAGAGAATATAGATCCCATTCCCTACTCAATATCATCTTTAAGATTGAAGCAAGAATGGAAAAGAGATAAAGAAATCTTATAACACTATGAAGAAATGATCACTCACCTTTAAGTTTAGGTTTTCACTGACTTGCTATTTGTTAATGTAGGAATGCCTGTGTTGTAAATGTGTAACTTGCCTATGATCAACGTCAAGGTTCCAAGTTCAACTTCTGAATCGAGAACTAAACAAAATGTGTAAGAATAAATGATAATTTCTATTGTATTTATATCAATCCATTTTTGGCGAATTCTGCAAGATTTTTAAATGGTATATTAAAAATTTGGCGAATCTTGCGTGATTATACAACGATACGTTGTAATTTTCAAGACGATTATGGCCCTATGATTAGCCTGGAGGTGTCATCACAATTGGTGAAATGTGTCCTCAAATGTAATTATTTTTAATGTTATTGGTGAAATGGGTCCTCATAAGCAGCTATTTGTAAATTTTAATTGGCGAAATGGGTCTTCACAAGCAACTATTTGTAAATTTTAATTGGTGAAATGGTTCTTGATATAATATTGTTTTAATAGTATTGGTGAATATGTAGGTTTTTTATTACATGCTTCAGGGATTCTAGGGGAAAATATTAATCAGTCCATTTGAAACGCTTAGTTTGTTATAGTGATTTTTTTGCTTAAATATGCCTCATAAAAAAATCAATGGCAAATGGACATGCATTGGACTGATAATTCGTAAACTATGGGTGATTTGGACACCCTATTGCGTGTGATTAATTCGCCAATTTTGACTTGGCCAATTTCTAAAATTCACCAATTCACGATGATTCGCCACTAAATTTTTCCTTGATATTTTCTCTACTCATTTAAGTTAAATTGTGAATAGTTCAATCTATTTGTAATGTTTAATTGTTTACCTCTTAGAAGTTTTTAGTTGTTTTGAAGTAAATATTAGAAATTTACTATATGCAAAGGGCCCCAAAGATGGAAGAGAATACACTACAAAGCAAGTTGGATCCTTTGAGGACTCTAATTATAGTGATTACAAAGAAGCTTCAAAGCTTCAATTTATTTTCTTAATTTTAAACTAGTTTTATTATAATTTTTCATTTTCTTAGTAGGATTGGTTAGAAATTAAATCACTCAAAGTTTCCTAAGGATTGTAATAATCTATTGTTGCTTCTTAGTTGGTTTAAATTTTCTATTTCTTTCATAGGTAAATTAGATTTCTTTTTGTAGCTTACCATATATATTAGAAATTTCTTTCTTTAATTCTAAAACTTATCTCAAAATAATTAACTCTAAAAATGTAGCATAGATTGCATGTATGCCATACAAAATTAATTAATATAATTAATTAATAAGTTCACATTTCATTTCAAAAGAATTTTTTAAAAAGAAAGATAGAACATATTCATAGATGTATTCATTTAGATAATTCATCATCATTCTAAAAAAAGTAAAGCAAGCAAAATCCATTAGCCACAACATAAGAAATTCAACAATTCATTTCAATGAATACAAAAGAAGAAAAATCCAACATTCAAACTATGGACACCTAAAAATGTCCTAAGCATATCACACATCCTAAGTTCAATTACTAACACCATTTCTCTCCTAATTCACCCAATTCATCCATTTAATTAAATAGTATCAATTATTTAGTTAAATTCACCCTATTCTCCTATTAATTGAATAACTAATATTATTTGGTTAATTTATCATTTTCATGGTAATGTTCCTCTCATTTGATTAAATAATGTAAATTATTTAATTAAATGTCATAATTCTCTTTGATTAAATAATTCCTAATTGTTTAATTAAAGGTCCTAATTCCTCCACTTACACAATTAAATGATTTTTAAAATTGTTTAATTCACTAATTATCCCTCCAATCATCCAACTTCTCCAATTTGCACAAGAATATTCCCTATTCAAATTCTAATATTTCCCTCCAAATGGAAATATCTCACATGGCTTCCTAAAATCAAGGGAATTTGTTGAGTCTCTCATGGATTTTAGACCATTGATCTAATCTTTGATCCATGCCTTATGGATTATCAACTGTTTGATTCATCTTTGATCCATGTTCATTTCTCTCCTTTGATTTCATCTGTGATCATCATTTTCCATCTTGATTGTTGATAAATATCTTCAAATCCTATAAATACCAGGCCTATTTCCTCTCAAATCATCCACAAGCCTTCAAGAAAAGTTATAATCTCGAATTGATGACTCCATTGGAGTAGTTTAAGAGCATCTTGTGAATCAACTTCATCAATATTCATCATCAAAGCTTTTGCACATCAATAGATAATGCATAAACTGAGCCATCCATATCCATATCCACTCAATATGCATCAATCCATAATGGGATTGAGAGGTTTCCATAATAATTAGTTTCAATTTTCTTTAATTCTAGTTTCATTGCTTTGATTTGAATCTCTTTATTGTGTTAATTGAATTTCATTGAGAATATGTATTTGATTGATCATTATCTTGTCTAATTTGCTTTGATTCAATGTTATTTGATCAATTGATTTTACATGTTCATATAATGGCATGCCCAGTGGGACCCCATGTCCCTAAATAATCAAATTTGTTTGAGTTTTTCATCCATTGTAGGTTACAGGGGCAGTCTGACACTTCTGAAAATACCAACGCATTTGCGACTCAAATGAGGCGTTTTTGCAACTCAAATGCGGAGGCATGCATTTGCTCAAATGCGGAGGAAAATTGGATGCTTTGTAACTAAATGCGGAGGCATTTGCATTTGCAAATGCTCAAATGCGAATGCTTTTTCAAATGCTCAAATGCTAACGTTTTTGCCAAATGCCAATGCATTTGCAACAAACCCCCACACTTCTGCAACCCAAAAGCTCATTTTGGGGACCTTGCAACATTGCAACGCATTTGCATCACATAGAGCCACACATTTTCCATTTAGCAACACATTTACATTGATAGAGCCACACATTTTCCATATAGCAACACATTTGCATTGACAGAGCCACACATTTGTATTCCTACTTTTGCACCACATCTTCAAACGACCATATCCTGGTCATAGGTGGTATTTTTCCTTGTTTTTTTTAAATGGGGTATAATTTCATGCTCTTCGCAGTGGTGTAGGTGGTTTTCAATTTTTGTAGAGATATTTTCAGTTTTGGGGTCCAATTTGTAGGGTTTAGTTAGGTTTTGATGCTTAATCATTTGCTAACCCTAACATCTTCCTTTTTTTTAATTTCATCTAACATTTGTAGCATGTGGCATTTGGGATAACATTTATTTACGCTTGTTTTGATCTTTAGCCCTAGAAACATTTGATTTGGTGTTCATAAAACAAATTTCATATTTCAATTTGGTGTTTAAAATGAATAAGCAACTTTCACATTTCAAATTGGTGCTTAACAAATTTAACAATCAAATTTCATCTTTGTTTGGGCTCAAAACGAACCAACAACTTGCACTTTAAACATGGGGATAAAATGAACCACACTTTGATTTTGGTGCACGTTTAAAAAGAACAAGAGTGTGTTCTTTGCTTGTCGTGCTTGGTAGACTAGCAAGTGTGTATCCTCTCCCCTTGCACTTCATGTGATCTTGGGTGAAGAGAAACAATTCTAGTTTGCACTTTATGTTCATTGTAACCCTAAGGTAGTTACTATGTATCCTCCCCCATTGTGCCTAGTGCAATCTTGGGTGAAGAGAAATAGTACCTCCTTTTTTATTTTAAGTAGGAGACCTTCCTTGAGACATCCACACAATGGAGAACACAAGGGCTTGACCTCAAGCAAATTTTTGGGTGCGCTATATAAATTGGTTGAGAGAGAAATATGTAGGTCAATCCATGCATGTAGCGCTCTAGACTTGCATGGGTTTCCCGATGCGATGTCCGAGAGGTCGGCGGTGTTCACCAAGTTCCACCCACTAAAAACCTATTTGTTTTAGAGGCCTAAGACCATCAAACGTCTTCATAAGGAGGTGCAATGGAATAGCATTGTTCCATGAAGTTACTCGCCATGTACTAGGCATAGTTGAGGTGACAAACACCTTGCAAGGAAATTTTCCTTCCAAGATAAGAAGTGTATCGTGTACACATGCATACTCTAGTTACTCATTCTATGGGAATATTTTATTGTGCGGGCTCGACTTAAGAAGATAAGCCTGCTTGACTAAATAGGATTGTGCTTGTATTGTTATATCGATCTTTTGATAGTGAGCTTTGTGGAAGAAAGCTCACGAAAAATCTCCCATTACCAATTGATTCAATTGAACACATTGTTTGCAAAATCATCAAAACACTTAAACAAACATTCAACATGGCTATGACAAGATCTTAAACCCTTTGAACACAATGTTATGCACTTGAAAGACATTGTACCTTTGTATGCATCTATGTATTTTTGTTTTTATCAAAATAGTATCTTGTTGTGCATCCTAGTATCATTGTCTACATCTTTGCACATTGGTTCAAAGTAATCCTAGGTAACTAAAAATTAGCATTTTTTTCTTTTCACAATATTGAGCTTTTGTGGAAAACAATATTCTTTTGTAGACATCTTAGAGCTAGAAAACACATAATCAAGATCTTTATGTGGTAAAAAGAACAAAAGATTAAATCATATTTCAAAAATTGAACCTAAAAGAAACATTCATAACTACTTGTGTTACTTCAAACAAATGAACAAGGAAATTTATGCTCTGTATTGTTTTTGCCAAAATAATTTTTGGGTTATCAATGGACCAAATCATTGTTATCCATCAAGCATTCAAACATCAAACAAGGTTCTTGATCAAAGTCACTTGGAAACTTGTCAAAAATGGTCTTAGGTTGTCATTTGGCAACAAAGATATCATATTCATTCAAAATCAAATGTCAACCATCAATCAAACATCAAAACATCTCATCTCAAAGCAAAAAAATACCATAAATCACTTAGGCTTGAGTCTTTTCATCATATCAACTAATTTAGCCTTATACTTGGAAATGATCTTTTTACAAGGTGTTTAGGTTGAATTAGAAAAACCATTTTGGAAAAACTCACTTTGGAGTCACAAGTCCACTCCCAAAGTAGTAAGTTCATAATCATAATCAAAACATAAAATCCAATCAATCAATCAAGTCCTAAGTGTGGTCAAAATCAAAATTTTCACATCCTTCACTGATCCACAAAATCATTCAAACATTGATCCTAAAATCCATCAAAGGGATATCATTCGAAAAATTTGAAAATAATCAAAGATATTCAACAAGGTTATTATTTAACCTCTCCTAGGATTGACACATTCCTTCATTATTTAAACATTTATCCTAGAGGCCTTGAAAATTCAATTTTGAAAAAAATGATGATGTCATTCAACTATCCAAACTCACTTCCCTAGAATTCATACATAGAGTCAACATATCCTACAAACTTCAATGACATAACAAATGTGGGTATACATAGTCAAAACTTTGGAACACCTTTTCATATGATAGATGTCAATCAATGTCAAAATTTACCAATCTATCAAACAAGCAATCAAGGCATGAGTCTTTATCAAAACAACATTAGTTCACAAAACCAATACATCCCAAACATGAACATGTCTAGCATGAACATACAAAATGAAAACATATCGAATATGAACATGTCAAATCCACACTTGGTGAACTATGGGATGAATCCATTCACACCTAAAAAAAATCAAATACCATATCAAAATCACAATCCTCAACATCCATATCAAAATCAACCACATCAAGTGTCACAACATCAAGTATTGTTACAACAACATCAAGGGTTTCAAAATCAATATCAATTTATCAAAATCTACAACATCAAATTGCCCTAAATTCACTTATTATAATGGTTGACACACTTATCCAACAAAAATACCAGTCTCCAAATCAATACATTCCTCACCAAAATCATCAAAATATTGATTTCATTAAGAAAAAAAATCATCCTTATAACTTCAAAACTTGGCATATCAAACACAATCTCAACAATCACCTCAACCATAACAAATTTTGTAATCCAATAATACCACCACGCGTGAATACACTCCTTTAGGGGAGTTGATTGAGGTGGTGTTAAACGAGCTAGTTCATGCCAAACTTATCACTCTTCCAAGAACATGTGCTTACAGATCTATCTTCAACAAGTCGCATGAGATAAGGACAAAGATTATTGTGAATATCATAAAGTAAAAGGTCATGAAACATGAAGTTGCATTCAACTCAAAAATCTCATCCAATACCTTATTGATCAAGGAGAAATAGTTGTTGAGGATAACATTCAAAATTCATCCACCAATGATCACATTGATAATGTCTCTACATTACACAATGAGAAAATCGTCATACATAAAGACTCTTTTCTAAAGTATGATCAAAATCCTTCACCAAGATCTAGCAATGACCCATTTCAAGAAATATTAACATCATTTAATCTCATGGTTGAAAACATTGACAATGTATCCACCACACCTAATGATAAAATCAACACAGATCAAGAATTTATTCCTAATCATGATCAAAATCCTTCACCAATATCTAGCAATGGTTCCTTCCAAGACATATTAACATCATTCGACCTCATGGTTCCAAATATTGAAGAGATTCTCAATGCACCATTTGATCCAAACTCACTTGAAGATCAAGAGATTCTTAAACCAATACCCATATCCAATGAAGAGAATCTAAGCCAAAAGCTACCATCTATGGACCCACATTTCGAAGCAATCCAAGAACCCTTTGAAAGCAATCCTTTCTTTGAAATTGATCCATGTCAAGAACTTGATACAAAGCATATCCAAGGTAACTTTGAAATCAGTCAAGATCAAGGATTCATATCACCAAAATGTTACAATGATATCCAAAGTTCTCCAAAAGAAGATTGAATCCATATACCAAGCACACATACATTTACCCATGAGATGCTTCCTTTTGATGGACATGTAGATGATCTTCAAAAATTAGAATCTCCTATTATCAACATTATTACTAATGAACAAGAGTATCCTACTCTTGACATCTTTACAAATGATCAAAGCATAGAAAAATCCACAGACATATCATAAATTAATCATGAAGAAAACACATGGATTGTGAATCAGAAACATCCTTTGAAGACATATCAGAAATTGCTCGTGAGGAAGACCTCTAAATAGATTGTGAATCCTTAACATCTCTTGAAGAACAATCAAATGAGAAACATCCCAAATTTAAATTGAAGACATTGAGTATGAGGATATCCAGCATTATCAAAGCAAAGGGTTATGTTTATAGGAACATAGTATCTTGGAATCAACAAAGATGATCAACACACTTGAGCAGCAAAATAATGGTTTTACATAAATCACAGAATCTAAGCATGACAATGATACTTCCATAATACCGAGGTCAACTTTATCTATGCAAACACCAACATGGGGAGCATGAAGAGTCCTTATGATGAAATCACTACCAACACTCCAACCATTCATATCATGAATCATCGTCAACACATCCTTCCACCATCTATTGGGACCAACCACAAGAAAAAGGTCTATATCAAAGAAAATATAAAGTTGTTGAAGCGAAAGAATTGGAAAAGCAAAATGGACAAGAAAAATTCAAATGGATACCAAGGAAAAAGAAATAAAATCACCCTTATCAAACTCCATTAGTCAAAGAAACTATGTGGTAAAATAAAAAATGCAACTTCATCCATCAAAAATGTCCACCAATACAAAATAAGGATTCAAGAGTGACTTACAAGCTATATCAAGAAGTTGGTCCTAATCAAATGTCCATATCCACCCATCATTGCTCATCATCCCAAGTTTGGAGAGTCAAAGATTCTAAACTAGCGACCAATCCATCCATATCTCATATCCCTCAACGCATTCCATCACCCACTTCAACATCAATGATATTCATATCTCACATTGATCATGTGTTGGCAACAACTCTTTATCATAAGGACTCTAAGGGAACTCTATCGTAATGTGTGCATCTAGGTAAGGTTAACTTTGGTATCGACAAAGAAGACCATAAAATCCAATGGTTACATTCAAGTTCCCATATCCTAGCAAAGCAACTCCTTCAGGTAGGATATTGTTGGCACATCATGACAACAAAAACATCTACATCAACACCACCAACTGGTTTGACATGAGCATAAATCTTCAAAAAATCAAGAAAATAGTAAAGAGAAAAATCATCCTCCAGTGAAAACCACTACCGTGGCTCTTTGGGAAAGTACCATGATGAAAACTTGGCAAACATGCATCATGAGTAGAATCGAGCATTTACGTGTGTCATTTTCAGGTGGAAGAATCTCATCCCCTCCATAATAAATCCATTCATCCATAATATGCTATCCAATCCATCTTCATCCATCTTCCAAATTATCTTGATCTTGACAAACTCATCATATACATCACACTTGCTTGTGCCAGAATCTTGACATGGGTCACTAGCATTGATCATATCATATGCAATCTAGCATTATCTGAGTCATGAGGCATTGTCCAAAAGAGTATTATATTTCCACATATGCTATCTTATTTCAAGATGAGCCTTGGCATTCTTTGTGTATCCATCCATCCATCCACTATCCTGATCCATGCATCTCAAAAACATCCAAATCATTTAAAAAATAAAAAAACATCCAAATCATCTCAAAATCCAAAAACATTTGAAACATTCAAAATCCAAAAAATATCCAAATCATTTCAAAAATCCAAAACATCCAAATCATTGTCAAAACCTCAAAAAAAAGGTCAGATATCTTCATAAAAATTTTAAACGGCCTCATAACATTTACAAATTCAAAACATTCAAATAAACAACAAAATCTCAAAAAAAGCCTCAAAACATCAAAAACATTCAAATATTCCAAAAATATCAAATTCGCCCATCCCATATCATTTTCACCTATAATAAACTCATCCATAATAAATTGATCGTCACCCTCATCTTTGGTAACACAAACAAAAACAAGTACAACAATTATTCAAAAACATAAACTTAAATGCAAATTCAAAATCATGATCATTATCAAACATCTCGGTCAAACCTCATATCAATAACCTATCAAACAACTCAACATCCAAACATGCCTTACGAATATATCTTTCTTACAATAGACATCAATGGATATTAACCCTTAAAACACATTCTTTGGCAAGAGATATGAATAACATTGACTGTTTGTTCATTTTAATCTTTTTTTTTTATTTATCTTATTGGTCCACTCTTATGATCTCTCAATGATGTCTACAAAATGATTTAGAGAGAAAGGAATGGGGAATTGATCATTGCTTTCATTTGTTGCATTTGTTGGATGTTCTTCTAATATGATCTTGGAAAATACTTGCCTTGCGTGTACGAGGATAGTCTCAAGTAAATCAATGGCCAGGACATATTAGGTTCTTCATACCTTTTGTGTGTTAGTCTCCTTACTTTGAGGGCTTATTCTTTCACACGATCAAACAAGGTTTTAGCATGTAAGGTATGAATAAGGATACTCGTATTTGTTTGCAAATTCAAAGTCCATTGTATTAGATTACCATCCTAGTTCTTAATACCTTGGTGTATCATGTCTATTTGCTATATCGAAAATAAGGATGAATTTGATGAAAATCATTATCTAAGAGCAAAAGAAAAATCATTATCCCATATCATCTCATCTCCAATAAAATATGTGAATAATCATAGGTTTATTGGTATTCTGATCAACATTATCATTCTAATCATTCCATTCCATCTCATTATTCTACTTCTATCTATCTCATTCTATCTCATTCCATCCCCATCACTTCTCCTCCTTCTCTCCTTTTCCTCTCCTCCATCTCTTCTCTACTCCTCTCCTCCGACTCCACTCCTCTTCTTCTTCTCTCCTCCTCTCCTCCATCTCACCTCTTCCACCAGCTCCTCTGTCTCCATTCCTCTCCTCTCCTCCATCTCCTCTCCTCCAACTCTCCTCTACCTCCTCTCTTCCTCTCCTCCAACTCCTCCATCTCCACTCCTCTCCTTATCTTCTCCATCTCCTCTCCTCCAACTCTCCTCTACCTCCTCTCTTCCTCTCCTCTAGCTTCTCTATCTCCACTCCTCTCCTCCAACTCTCCCCTCCTCTTCCTTGCTACTCTTGTCTCCATCCTCCTAGTGAACTCTACTCCTCCATCGACCAAATTCTTGCTACCTCCCGTAACTTTGGCTTACCCCTGCACCTCAATCTCCTTCTTCTTATCCCCTCAATCTTCTCCCTGCAACATCCTGTGCCACTCCTCTGACTCCACACCTCCTGCTAACTCCACCAATAGTTTGACCCAGCAACAACACCAGATCTCAGTACGTCCTTCATCCTCCATCCTTCATGCACCATCCTCCATTGACCAGTGATCATTTGTCCCACCATCAACTAGTGGGATTCAAACACTTGGTAGTAGTTTCACTACTGCTTGCAACTTCTTGTTGCACTGCGGGGTCATCCCCATTCTATCTTATTCTTATATCTCTATCTTTACTAACATTTCTATCCAAGTGAAATGAAAGAAAATAGGTTGAGGGATCAAAATGGGATTAATGAACTCAATTAGGTAACCTATTCTTCCTCAATTCATTGGGAAATGAGATCCACACAATGAAAGGAATATCAACCTTGAGGTGAGTCAAGTCAAAGTGTGAATCTACAAATTTCCTTTTTTTGCAAGGACAGGGGTCCTGATTAAATAGCACTTTGGGGAGAAAGATTAAAAATAACAAACTAACTCCAAAATGTAATCAACAACTTGGATCTAATATATTAAGCTCAAGATTGATGGAACCAAAAATTAAATCACAGATCAAAGAGAGGTAAGAAGATATGTACCAGTCACCAAAAGTGCTTTGTTGAAGCTGACCTAGGACTCATTTTCCCAGGGGCAAATGGGTCCTAGTTTAGGGTTTTTCTACAACTTGCAGGAGCCTCTGCAATAGATCTGAATCTTTCAATTTTCCTAGGTTTTAGGTTCAGAAAGCCATAAATAAACTATGTACTTGAGTTTTCATGAGAATGACAACTTTTGCAACTTTGACAAGTTCTCCAATTTTTCTCTTCAAGAGATCCCCAAGATATCTTCCACCTAAATATGCAAACACAAATCAAGAGGGAAATTTTTTTTGTTTATGGTGAATGGGGGTTTGCATTGGTCAAACCCCATTTTAGTAATTGAACCTTGTAATGAAACAAAATAGCATGAAAGGAATGATGAATGAACAACTCTGTGTCACAACTAACCAAATCCTTGGACGAACCTTGGAATGTAAATCTACAACTTGTTGAGATTATAGATGCACAAGGTCCTTGAAGCTATAGTCTTCAATGGAGGACCTTTTCCAAGAAAGATAATCAACCACATAGAAAGTGTTGTAACTAGGAATGCACAAATAGAGATTCTATTGATATGATTGATAGATTGATATGTTACAAATGAACAAAATGCCTAATTATATAGACAAGAAAGAAAACCTAAGATGCATGAGATGTTGCCATGTGTCTTGATCTAACAACATGTGACAACATGTGAACCCTATCTAGGAAATTATTAAATGTTGAGATAAGTTCTAGAAGGACAACTCATCTTCTAGAAGGAATCTTATCCCTACAAACAAGGAAGGGAATATTATCCCATTTATTAAATGATTTATTAAAATGCAACCTAGGACTAAATGATAAATGACCTAAGTTAACTTATGCTAGTGTAATAATTAATTTAATTACACTAAAACCCCCACATAAGTTCAACTTAGGGAGGAAAATGCAATGATTATGTAGGGATGATCGATGATGACGATGGGTCCTAGCTACGAGGCCATGTTAGGTACCCATGTACATGAAGAAGATGCAGAAAAATATCCCAAAACTAGAGAAAAGGGGAAAACCCAATGGGAACAAAACCCCTCTCTAAAAAGGAGATGAAAAAGCAAAAAAGTGAGATAGGATGGGAAGGATGGTGGAATCCCAAATACCCCCCAAGGACACCATCCCTCACATGGATACAATACAATAGCCCCCCCATAGGGAGGAAAGAGAGAGACTATATCGCCCCCCCCAAAAGATGTGATCAACTGCAAAAATGGTAAGTGTCTGAAGACAGAACATGATCCAATGTCAACAAACTTGTCTCCCTTTTGGAAGAAACAAAACCAAGTGCAAGTGTAGAGATGCTTCCCATTCCAGATAGGAATTGAAGGAAGGAAGGATGAAAGTGGATGTCGATGATGTCTTTGAACTCTATTCAAATGTCTCCTTACTTGAAGATGAAGATGCCACAATCAATGAAGAGGGTGACAAACTAGGACGATGCAGAAACTGATGTTGAACAATATCCAAAGACAATGATGTGATGGATGTGATGGAGACTTGATAGCCCCCCTGAATGAAGTGTCCTCAAAACCACTGAAAGAAGTCTGAAGAAAATCGAATGGTAGATGCTAAAGAAACCTCAAGTCCTGAATGGAATGACAAGGAAGAAGTCTCATATATGAAATATCTAAAGAGAAACCAAGTGCCTCTAGGATAGTCTCTGAATTCCTAATCAAGGTCGAGACAAAGGAATGAGGAGACTCAAGAAAACTCTCCAAAGTAGGATCTGAATAGAGGAGTGATATCCCCTCAAGAATGTCCTCCAAACCTGTAGAAGTAGCCAAGTCAGTGATACCTAAAACGAAGCCATCCTGTGATGCCAAGTCTAAAAAACTGAATGTGTCTTGATGAGTGATGATGGTGGAAGCCTCAATAAATGAATTTGGACAAGGAATCATTGAATGTGAAGGGATACCAACTATCTCTGATGGAGAAGAAGCATATGAGGGAACCTTGTCAACCTCCTTAGAAGATTCAAGGAAATCAACCTCTTGAACAACAATATCATCATAGGGAACCTGATATGAAGAATGGCATTCTGGATCATGACCATCAGGAAATAGTGGAGTGTCTAAATCTCCATAGATCTCCCAAATCTTAGCCCAAAGGATGTGAGGACAATCACAATGATCAATAGAAATCAAAACATCAAAATCATCTTGCATAGAAATGATCTCCAAGATAGTATATCTGCTGCAACTCCAAGCAAATTTATGAATACCTTCACTTGGATGAGGAACTATACCATACAAATGAGGCAATAGATCAAGTGATTGGAGATGGTGGCAGATCCCATCCCACCATTGTTGATAGTTTCCTTTATGCAACATAACCAAAGGAGTATATGCAAGCCCCATAATGAACTTTCTCCACAAAAAACAAAGACACTGACCTTCAACAACAAATAGAAACTTCCAAGGATGATGTGCAACTGAAGTGATGCTACCTGGATCAAAAAATATTTTCCCAAGCTTCACGATAACCAAGTTATTGAACAAATACATGAAACAAAAAAAATCACATGCAAGAGTACCTGGAGCTAAAACTGATCAAGGGGTCTATATTGATGCAAAAAGATTTGAAAAACCTTCCTGATGCCGCTAGAATCACCAAAATCCAATGAACGGTTGCAAAGTTATGAGCCTTTATGTCCAAATTAGGGTTTGGACTTCAGTTGACTATAGAAATTTCTGCGAGCAAAATTTCACAGAATAGATGTCACCACTAGAAAGTAGACAAAATTCTCTTTCCGACAGTATCTCGTTTGCTGATTTTCAACACCGTGGGTGAAAGTTGTGATAAAACAAAAAAAAGGCCTATATTAGGCACTTTGTAGGCTAATTAGGAGAAAAAATTAAGCCCCTCCAGGCTGGCTCTCGGTCCTTGATGTGACCTCAAAGCGTGCATAGGAAAAAAAAAGGGTGCTCCCTCCTGGAGAGGTGGTAGGGCTGAGATCTAAGGTGGAGTGAATGTGCTCAGGCGGCGCCGCTGTTGGATAGACTCCGCTGGAGGAGGCACAACCCGACGGTGATTTGAGATGGTTGGCAAGAGCTTAGGCACTAGTGTTTAAGATGTTGGTGAGGACTAGGATGAAGACTGGCAGACGGGAGTAGAGGACCCGGCAGTGAATAGCATGGACCAAGGCTAGTGAGAAGAACAGTTAGTGAGCAGACCAATAAACGGTGGTTAGTGATGGGCCCCCCAAAAAAAAGTACCCCTCAAGTACTCCAACTTGCCAATGCACTGACAAAGATTTCTCTACAGACTAGAATAAAGCCAACAAAAAGATTTCTTTGAAGATTTTTTGAATATTGTATAAATGCAATTAAAAATAAATAAAAAAACTTTATGAAAAAAAAATGTCGACAAAATAATAAAAACAATTTTTTATGCTGACCGGTTGATATAATATGTCGATGATTAAATCAAACCCTTATGCGCTGAAAAAATTAATCCTCCAATATGCTGATCGATGAATATAGTATGCAGAATAATAAATACAAATGTTGACAAAGATATTTCTAAATGCTGTCAATTAAAAAATATGATGCCGACCATTTAATAAAATGGTTGTCACACAAATTATTTTTCTGCAACTATAGTAAAATGCCCGAATAATATATTTTTTTCCAAAATGATAGAAATAAGCCCTAATTTTTTTGAAAAAAAAGTTCCTACTACTAAAAAAAATTTGCCTCAGAGGACACCTAATCGGGATGATTTTTTGTTGCAAATTGTATGGATAGTACGATTGATTTTGCAAACCCTAAAAATACCTCTAATGGCTCGCGGGTTGATGTATCCAATTTTGATGAAAGGACAAGCGATCCTAGGGTTTCAAGGCCTTTTGAAGACAATGGCGAGTTCAGATCTGACTCTATCTACTTCAGAAATTAGCTTGGTCCCTGGGCGGAGTCAAGTAGCCTGCAATGGAAACCTTCAAGCCTATAAAGAATCTCGCACACCAACTTTCTTGATTGAGGGTTGATGTTTCACTGGACAAGCTTTGATACCATGTTGAGATTATGGATGCACAGGGTCCTTGAAGCTGCAGTCTTCAATGGAGGACCTTTTCCAGGAAAGATAATCAACCACATAGAAAGTGTTGCAAATAGGCATGCACAAATAGAGATTCTATTGATATGATTGATTGATTGAAATGTTACAAAAGAAAAAAATGTCTTATTATATAGGCAAGAGAGAAAACCTAAGATGCATGAGATGTTGCCATGTGTCTTGATCTAACAACATGTGACAACATGTGAACCTTATCTAGGAAATTATTAAATGTTGAGATATGTTCTAGAAGGACAAGTCACCTTCTAGAAGGAATCTTATCCCTACAAACAAGGAAGGGAATATTATCCCATTTATTAAATGATTTATTAAAATGCAACCTAGGACTAAATGATAAATGACCTAAGTTAACTTATGCTAGTGTAATAATTAATTTAATTACACTAACACAACTAGCATGAAATTGCTTCAATAGATGTGGATCTTGATCTTGAAACTTGATTTGAAACAATGCTTTGAATTCTTGAATGGATCATGAAATCTATGTCAACATATTAGCTCCAATAACATTCATGATGCAAGAAGAATTTGACATGACAATTGGATCTTGATTGCTGCAATAATTCTTCAATAAATATGTTCTTGAATGCCTTGAAATTCTCTTGAAATCTCACTTTAGCTCTTGCAATTGAATACTTGAAAACTTAGATTGCTTGAAAGTATTAAATAAAACATAGTGAAATGACCTTATATTTATAAGTAAGTAACATTAATTTCCCAAAATTCAAATAACACAAGCCAACATGTGAATATGGATTTGAAATTATTAAAATATCACCAAAACATAATTTGAATTTAGGTCCTAGGTCTAAGTGAGGATCCATTCACCCATGGGTGAATGGGTCTTTGGTCACTCACCTAGGACACACATTGCTCAATGAGAAGTGTTATGTTTAGGCATTAATGAACGTTGGGTTTCCTCTCCAAAAAATGTGATTAATTAGGCTTGGATTTGAATTAAAGGGGCCAATTAAGGGAGCCCTAAATAAGTGTGAAAGTGTAAAGAGGTGCACTCTACAACACTACATTAAGGCACAATTAAGTCCATTTTAATTAAAAGGGCCCTAAAATTAATGTGAATATGTAAAATACATATTACAACACTAAATTAAGGCATAATTTAGTTCATTTTAATATTTATTCCCAAATTAGGTGTGAATTTATGTAAAGGGATACATTTTTCTACACTACTTTTAGCCCCCACTTTAGTGAGAGGATGACCCTATGTCAAACTCACACTAAAGTAGATATTCAAGACACCTATGTATGAATCAATGGAAAATATACTCAATCATACAACATAAAAAATCTAAGAAAAGGTGGGCGGATCAAGCTTTGACTATCCAACACAATGTGCAACACATCTTAGTTGTTTTTCTAGGAACGTTCGCAAGTAGAACTCGATGTCCACTATGCAAAAAATGCACATGCTCACTGTGGGCTAATGGAACCTTAGGTTGTCCACTAGGTGAACCCCTAGGAAAGTGGCTTAGTGAGAAAGTCATGCTAGGTTGACAAGCTCTCACTGTACTAACCATACCAAAGTTATCCTTCTGACAACTCTGATAGGGTGCCACACAATTAAGGCTTTGGGATTCATAACCCCTAGCAAGTTGTGTTATGTTAAGCACCTATGAACAAGGGCAAGGCTCCAATGGAAAGCAAAGTGAGTATGCTTGGTGGCATTGAAGGGAGGGGTTTTATCTTCACAAGGTTAACAAGTTGTATTATGCTAAACACTTATGAACAAAAATGCGATTAAGGTTTATTCAAAGGTATCTTTCTTAGCTTGTGTAAGGTCTCTTCTTAGGGAACATCATGCCTAATATCTCCGAGAGGACAAGTCTAGGCTAAGAGAATCACAACTTAGGGAATGAAACACATAGCATCACCACTAAGAGGAATGTCGTATGCTAAGAAATATCACAGTCTCAAATGACATCACCAAGAAAAGGAAACATTACAAGAAAGAAAATCACACAATGAAACATGAAGATTCCAATGTATGCCCCCACTTTAAAGAAATTGCTAACATCATTGTTGGGAGAAATTTGTTGTAACGTAGCCAATGAAGAAGACATGAGAGCATATTCAGAAAGCCCTATGCCAAGTCATATGTTCCTGAATGAAACTACGCCATGAAAAAGAAAGGAAGGAGTTTCCCCCAAAATGAAAACACATAAGGGATCTACGGATTCAGGATCAGTATATCTTTGATACAATGTTGTCATAGAGCTTGAAAGCATCATCATTCCCCAAATACTCGCATAATAGGAAGAATGAGACATAGAGAGAAAAAACAAAGAAATTTTTTTTGGGTCAACATGGAATAGACCTAAATGCCTCAACACCTTGCATAATCCCCAAAAGGAAAACATAAGACAAAATAAAACATAAATTTTTATGACATATAGAAGAATGTAGATACAAATAGAGGAATGCACATGAAGAGAGATACATCAAACAGATTAGTATGAGGGATCACATTATGCACATGTAATCACAAAAAGAAAAATTCCAAAGGAAACAAATCAAGACTAGTAAGGCATGTGCTAGTCAAACTATAGCAGATCATTTGCATCCCAATCTCGTTCAATATATACGAAAGGAAAACAACTAGCCAAAGGGAAAACATCAAGTGTCAAACTAGGACAAGCACCAAGTTCAACACTCTTATTAGGAGGATCATCATTTAAGCTCCTAGAAAATGAAAACATTAAATTCAACTCATTATGCACTTGTTCATCAATATTTTCAATTTTATTATCATCATCCAAGTTAATCAGAACAGGAAGTCTAATGATAATATCCATGGAAGTTTGTTGTTGTTTATGTTGCAGTGAAGGCAGAGAGGTATCATGCACTACTTTAGGAAAGTATGAATTTTTATTTTCTATGTTTTCTTTTTCTTTTTCTTGTAATGAATGAGCAATATCATGACGTCTATCCCTACACTCTCTAGCATTGTGATTTCTTTTCATGCAATTTTCAAGTTGTGTTTGTGTAGGAGTAGGTTTATCAACCATAGGTTTCTTTTCTTCCCTTAAGAGAGGAACAAAAGGAACCATGGGAGGTTGTTCAACCACTTTCTCTTTATCTTTGCAAACATTTTTTACTTTAGGAGGCACACTGGGATTTTTTTGGTTATCTTGTGGTCTCTTATAGGAAATAGGGGGATAATTTGTCATAGGCTTCGCATGGTTACTTGGAAGGGCTTTGATGCAGGAGTATCACCCTCATGATACTTTTATGCTTTATTTTGATGTTAGGAGTCTTATTTGAGTTTTTGTAGGCCTTAGGAGGTCCATTGGGATCATGTCCAATGGTTTGGGTAGCTTAAATAGACCCTAGAATTCAAATATTGGTTTTACCACCAAAATGCCAACTTGAATTTCTAGGGTGTTTTTGGCTTGTTGCAAGGTTGGGGTTTGTTCCTCAGCTCTTGTTTTTGGTTTCTTGAGTCTAATAAAGACTTGAAGACCATGACTAGCCTTTTAAGGTCACTTTACATGTTTTCTTTTAGTTTAGGTTGTGTAAAAGTGCATATTTTGCAAGTTTAAGTGCTAAAAAAGAACATTGGGACTTTAGGTTTTAATGAAAAGCATGTAATTTTGAATGAAAATATTCTTGATCATCATTCACCTTGAATAAATGAAGAAGAGTGCTCCAAGAAATGGTTGAAGGAGTTTTTTTATGAAAATACCCCTATTTCTTCACAATTTTTGACATTTTTTTGTAGTTTTAGTCTAAAAATAGTTTTGTATTACCTTGTACGGTGCCATGTTAGATCTATAAATGGATGGAATGATAGTGTTGTTTTTTCAGGTTCAAATTCGTTTGGTTTCGTTAAATTTCTTGAGGTTTTCAACATGATATGGCAAAATTACTATTGACTGCCCTATTCTGATCTAGGGTTTCCAATGAGTGAAAAAAATTCATAACTTTTGTTTCCATTGTTCAAAATTATTGAAACTTGGTGAAACCCTTAGGTTTCTTCCTAGGTACCCACCAAAGAAGAATTCCTAATTCAATTGTATAAGTGAGATATGTAGGTCATAATGTATGCATTGTCAATAAAACTGTCAAAACCCTAGTGTCTTTGAGGGTTTAGTGAAAACCATAGTTCTTGAGTCCACCATAGCTGATTTTGAGTTTTAATAGGCCTTGTTGAGTGTATTGAGGGTTTGAAATGTCCAAGAATGCATATGGGTGAGAGTTGATGCAAGAAACACCACTTAGGACCTTCTTTAAGGGTTTAAGCCTAGAAAGGAAAGTTTGCAGAAATCTTCCAAGACAGGGTTATGACACCTTCAGGAGAGTCAATAGGAATCTAAAATCATTGTCATTTGCATCTTGTTTATTCTCTGCATCATTATTTCTATCAGAGCTAGATTAAGAAAGAAAACTAATATAAGGGTTAACAATCCAAAAAGGGAAAGATGCCTCCAAGGAACACTGAAAGGGTGGTTGAGAGAATAGAAACACAATTGGGAGAAGCTCTTGCTAGAGAAATGAGGGAAATGAGAGTCAGTTTGGATGCAATACTCTCTGTAATGGAAGCTAACCAAAGAAGAGGAGTGGTTATAGGGGATATGAGTGACCAAAAAGAAGTGGTGAATGAAGCACCTCAGGAAGAGGCTCAAGAAGAGAGGGATGGTGATGATCTAAGGATGGAAAGATTGTTGAAGATAGTTAAGGGTGAAGGAAACAAGGTGAATATGGAACATATAGTATATACAAGTAGTTTGAATAGTGAATAACTCCTTGATTGGATAGGGGAATTGGACAAGTACTTTGGGTTTGAGGAGGTACCTGAAGAGCATCAAGTAAAGTTGGCCGGGACAAAGTTGAAAGGTCATGCATCCCTATGGTGGGATTATGTTTAGGAAGACAAGAAAAATAAATGCAAATCCAATATTACTTCTTGGGATAGGATGGTTTCCAAGTTGAAGGGAAAATTCTTGCCTAGTGACTACATGACTTAGTTGTATTGGAATTTTCAAAACTTGAAACAAAAGGATATGAGAATGAAAGAGTACACTAAGGAGTTTTATAAGTTGAGTATTAGATCAAGACACATGGAGGATGATACAAACAAGGTTGCAAGATACCTTAATGGATTGAAGTATAGCTTGCAAGATGAGTTGATCCTTACAAGCCCCAAGACACTTGAAGAGTTTTATCAGTTGGCCTTAAAGACTGAGGAGAAGTTGAATAGGAAGCAAGAAAAGTAGAATATAGGTAGAAGACAGTGACACAAAATTCAAGGTGAGTCGAGCACCTCTCAAGAACAAGCACTAGGTTCAAGAGAAGGCTTTAGAGGAAGAAGGCCTAACTTCAAGGAAAAATTTGGATAAAGAGGGGGATTCAATGGCTTCATAGGAAAATGCTACAAGTGCAACAAGTTTGCAGGTTATCAAGCTTGGGAGTTTCTAGAGGATCAATCAACTACCATCTTTAGGAATGAAAGAACTCAAGTGGCTCAAGGGGGAGATGAAGAAAGTGTTAACTCCTCACCACAACCAGAAGAACCAGAGATAGGAGAATCCTTGCTGATGAGAAGGACATTAATCAAGGTTCCAATGGAGAAGGAGCCACCTCAAAGGAAGTTATTATTCAGGACTATTTGCAAGTGCCAAGGCAAGTGTTGCAAAGTTGTTATAGATTCCAGTAGTACTGATAATTTAGTTCGAGTGGGTTGGTGCCTACAAATGTTGTAAGAAGATTTATACAAGCAGGATTTTTTCATGGTATTTTTCTCAAAAGGGTTTCCACATAAAATTGTGTCTCTTTTTCATGCTCTTAAATGATATTGCTATGAATAATTAGAGATTGAAGTAATATTTCTATGCTTGATTAAGCTGAAAATAAGTAAAGTTTTGATCTATACTGATTCACCCCCCATCTCAGTATAAGTGTTTGTTTCACAATATCATGCCAAAAATATAATGTGCAATCAAGAGTCCACCATGGAAACATAATATCCATCCTATTAAGGACCATCTATCAAACAAACAAGTCATAACTAACACCTCAATAAAAGACTCCAAGATTCTTCCATGATATCAAGATGCTAACATATTTAAAATAGATGAAGATAATCATTTCTTATCAATATAACTCAACATGTCAAAGAAATCTCACTACATGTAAGGAATAGGATCCAAGAGCTCCACCATGACACCAAAAACCACTACAAAGGATAATCCATCACCAAGAAGTGATGAATCCATATCATTGCCAAATATCTCACTAAACAATGATTCTAGGATAAACATAGCACCATGATAACCATCTCTTAAATGAAGATCATCCATGGATAATACACAATCACTCAACTAAAATACCAACAACTTGATACAATAAAGTAGAACCAATATTTCCAATCTAAGAAAATAAACCACCACCTACAATGAGGAATCATTTCAACACCACCAACCATGCATTTTCATAATAAACATGTCGTGAAAAAGGTATAAGCACACAAGGAACCTCCAAGGGACCATGATCACCACCTAATGTAGTTGCATCAAACTCCCATTTAATTTCACATGTTCACAAAATATATTCAACAAATCTAGGTCCTAGTACACAATTTTATTAGGTAACACCATATCTCTACCTTTTAATGATACCAAACTAATGAACTAGGTGATCAAACCAGGTTAACCAAATAGAATATTTATTCACACTAAAATATCTATGGGTATAGGTGATCCAAATTTGAGTTATGTATACAACCTATAAGTATAAATAACTTATAAAATTTCACAACTTGTCGATCTCAAAATACAATATACAAATTCAATAGTATATAGGTAACCATGTCAAATATAGACAATCAAAGATAAGAATGTAAGTTTTCATGACTCACACTAAATCACCTTTTGATATATGCCACAAACTCACAAATTACCACAATCAAATGAATCACCAAATAGATCAAATAGAGATATAAATGAATAAATTACAATAAAATATCTAAACCTAATCCATTACAAAGCACTCAAAAAATACTCTCCATCTCCTATAAGAAGTCTAAAATTGTACATCATGAGCACAAGATATGGAATTAAAAAGTAAGGAAAGAAAAAGTAGCATCCTGAAAGGAATTTGGGTGAGCAAAAACCACTTCCTACACTAATCTAAGTAGGGGAGAGTTACAAAAATTTCATTTTAACACCTTTAACAATTACAACAAGAGATACACATAGAGAATAAAGGAATATATTAGCAAGTACACATAAACTAACATACACCAGATATACATGGGGAAAACCCTTTTGGGTAAAAAACCCCACCCTCTAAAAGCACAATACTTCTATATTACTTCAAATAGGAGTTACAACATAGCCCAGGTACAAAGCTTCTACACAAGTGCTTCATCACAAACACCTATTCTGGAGTTAACCCAGCAACACTTCTTTACCTTCAAACAATCTATGCATTCTATAACTCAAGGCACTCAATAAATAGAGTGTTACAAGCTTCAAGAAGCATCTAGAAGGTGAGGGGTGTCCAAATCCACATGGAACAATATTCAACGCCTTAGACATGCATTTGGACACATGTGACATATTCCCTTACACCCCTTACAATTTTCATACATGCAAATATTCTTCCTCCAAGCTTGGGCACCTAGAATATGCTAAAAATAGGTTATGACAAATGCCTTACACATCTTACAACTATCATAGAATTTGTCATAGCTGACAACACTTACAGTTGTAAGAGAATCTGTCATAACTGGCTAAAAATAGCCGATTCTCTTACATCCTATCATAACCCATCTTGGGTGCTAACTTTCTCCATGCATTCAAAGATGCATTATGGCACGTCACAGAATCTATCATATGTCATAGATTCCAAGGTGGGACACCTATGTCCACTTGGGATGATTATGTGTCATCTAGTCACTTCCAATGGGGATGCCACCTAGTCGTTGGGTCCCAAGTTGTGACATGACACCATAGGCATTTAAATAAATAAATAAATACATTAATTACATCAAATCAAATAAATCAATACTAGGACTCTAAGGTTGAGACACCTTAATCCCAACATTCTCCCACTTGTCGAAGACATGCCAAGAGTCATACAAAATCATCTGCTTAGGGCCCCAAGGCCCATGGAATCAAAACACCATCTAAACTTCTCTGTGCTCATTGGTTTTGTCAATGCATCTGCAACATTCACCAAAGTTTCAACCTTCTCTAGGTTCACCTTTCCATCCTCTACCATATCACGAACAAAATGATACTATACATCGATGTGCTTTGTTCTGGCATGGAAGGTAGGATTCTTTGCTAGACAAATCACACTTTGACTATCACAACAAAAAGTAATCTTTCCTACATCTAAACCAATATCAAAACACAATCTCTTAAGACAAATAACTTCCTTACAGGCATGAGTGGTTGCCTTATACTCTTCCTCTGTCATGGACAATGCAAATATATCTTGTTGCTTACTCATCCAACTGATAGCACCACCAAACATCATGAACACATAACCATTGGTGGATCTTCTATTGTCAATGTCACCTACCCAATCTGAATCCACATATCCTTGAATGCTCATAGAATGTTGAGGTCCAATAGGATAACCATGAAAACATAAGGAATACTCGTAAGTACCTTGTAAATATCTAAACACTCTCTTAACCACATCACAATGCACTCGTCCAAGATTAGCCATAAAATAGCTAAGGACTCCCACTGCTTGGGAAATGTTTGGTCTCATACACACATCGCATGCATCAGACTGCCAACTACACT
The DNA here is from genome assembly GCA_007258455.2 of Sequoia sempervirens. NCBI lineage: Eukaryota > Viridiplantae > Streptophyta > Pinopsida > Cupressales > Cupressaceae > Sequoia > Sequoia sempervirens. The sequence continues at coordinate 861,182 of VDFB02021499.1, read as the reverse complement.
CGCATATGGTACTCTGGTAATGTCCTCCATATCAGTAGGATATTTTGGATAATCATGCATAGAAAGCTTCATCCCCTGCATCATAGGAACAACTAACTATCTACAATCTACCATTTTGAATCTCTCCAACACCGAGTTCACATACTTGCTCTGACTTAATCAAAGCTTTCTATTAGCTCTGTCTCCTTTGATTTCCATTCCCATAATGTACCTAGTTGTACCTAGGTCTTTCATCTCAAATTGTGCTATCAAATGAAATTTCAAATCTGAAATCATACTTTTACCATTTCCATTAAACAACATATAATCTACGTATAAGACAATAATGAGAATGTGACCATTATCAAATTTAAAGTATACACAATGGTTAGATTTAGATATATGAAATCCCAATGACAACACATAGGTATCTAACTTTTGATACCACATTCTAAGAGACTATTTCAAACCATAAAGAGACTTCTTCAGTTTGCAAACCAAATTTTCTTTACCTTTTTCAATGAAATGCTCTAGTTGTGACAAGTAAATATCTCCCTCCAAATCACCATGAAGGAATGTTGTCTTCACATCCATCTGTTCCAATTCTAAGTCATATGTTGTTGCAAGTAACAACAAAAGCCGGATAGATGTTAGCTTTGCTACAAGAGAGAATATCTCCCCATAATTAATTCCCTCCACCTAGGAAAATCCCTTAGCAACCAATTGTGCCTTATACTTCTCAACATTGCCATCAAGACCACACTTTTTCTTGACAACCCCTTTACAAACAACAGGTTTACGTCCAACAGACAAAGGTACCAAATCCCAAGTCTTGTTTTTCTTTAAAGAAGCCATCTCTTCATCCATGGCTTGCATCTAGGAATTTGAATCTCTCATACCCAATGCCTCTCTAACTGTCCTAGGCTCATTAGTATTAGTAATCAAGGAAAAAATGCACCTGGAATCCAATAGTGAATATCCAAACCTTTTTGGTTTTCTCCTAACTCGTGTAGACCTCCTCAAAGGTTGAGGTTGAGGTTCTCCTTCTTTAGAAATTTTAGAGCTACTTGAGCTCTCCTCGTCATCAAGTCCAACAGGAGTACTTGGTTCTTCTTTCTTCAAATTAGGTGGAATCTAAACAACCTCCTTTTTTTGCTTCTCCTCTTTCTCTGGTTGCAACTCAACAGAGGAAGGTTTCATCCCTTTGAAGATCACACTTTTGTTGTAGAGAACCTTCTGAGCTTCTCGATCGCAAAGCTTGTACCCTTTCACACTAATACCATAGCTGATAAAGATACACTTAACAACCTTGTTCTCTAACTTAGACCTCTTCTCAATCAAAACATGAGTGTAAGATTTGCAACCAAATACTCTGAGATGTCTCATCGAAGGCTTTTTACTAGACCACGCCTCCATGGGTGTCTTTTACAACAAGTGTTGATGTAGGAGATCTATTGATCAAATAACATGCAGTGGCTAGCACTTCAGCCCAAAACTTTTGTTCAAGGATATCACCACTCAACATATTCCTAGCCCTCTCCATCAATGTTATGTTCATTCTTTCTACAACTCCATTTTGTTGTGGAGTGTAGGGAGTTGTCTTATGTCTCTCAATCTCGTGCTCTTTACAGAACTTGTCAAACTTTGCAAAAAAAAACTCACCACCATTATCAATCCTCAAGCACTTAATCTTTTAGCTATTTTGATTTCCTACCAAGGCCTTAAACTCCTTAAACTAACTAAAGAATTTAGCTTTACTTCTGAGGAAATAAACAAATGTCCTACTGTAATCATTTATGAAAGAAACAAAATATGCAGATTTTGATAAGGAACATTTACAAGAGCAAAAAAATTTGAATGTACATAATCCAAGACCCTAGAAGACATGAGAACTAGAGTAGAAAGAAATACGGTGTTGTTTTCCATATAAAAAATGTTCACAAAAGTCGAACTCGATATTACAATCATCAAGTTCTTCAACAAGGCTCTTATTTTCTAGGGTTCTAAGACCCTTCTCACCAATATGACCAAGTCGTTGGTGCCATAACATTGTCTTCTTTGTAGGAAGCTTCATTTCCATGGAATGAGCCCCCTTAGGTACCCAAAATGCATGACCATCGGATGTAGCTGCAACACACTTCTTCTCTGCATGATCTGATGGTGAGGATGAAGAATCCAAATATCTCTTCTTTGGTACATCAAAAGAACTATTGCACTGTATAGTGCATGCCTCAAGATGAAACAGAGTGCTAATACAAACTCCCTTATCCAACACCATAGCTCCTCTTTTCATCTTGCATCCTCCACCAGAGAAAACAAATTTCACTCCCAAATCATTCAGTTTACTTATAGAAAGTAGGTTTCATGCCAAACCCGGGATATGCAAGACACCATCAATCCCCTTCGCTCTTCCATCAGGAAATCTGATTTTGACTCTTCCATTGTACTCCTCATACTTCAAGAATCAATCTCTATGAGAATTCATGTGAAAGGATGCACCTGAATCTATCAACCACACATCATCCGATGTATGGGCTATCAAGGCTGCAATAAATGCTTCTCCATCATCTTGGGATGATTTCTTGGATTCATAATCAGAGAAAGACTTGTTTTTCTTCTTCTTCTCCTTCTTGCAATCTTTTTGAATGTGACCAACTTCACCACAATTCCAAAAAAAATTCCTTGGACTTCTTACCAGGAGACTTTTATCTCCAAAGATTTTGACTTAGATTTCTTGTCTTTCTTTTTGCTTCTCTCTTTGGTCTATCACAGACTGCAAGGGCCTCCTTGGCCATCTCATAAGACTTCCTTTGCATCTCTTCAGATAACAATGAGGCAACAACCTCATCCATCTTGAAGGTGGAAGTAGTGCTTCTGTTGTGCAGTTTTTGCACACACGCCCCACTTGGAGTGGGGGACCCCCTTTCTTCTTTGTGTCTTTGACCTTTGATTTTATTGGATTTATCATTTTGGGGTCTTGACATGTTGGTTTTGCTGGCTTCACCCTTGCCTTGGGGTTGATATTGATTGAAATTGAGTTTTTGGCCAAGTCCGGGTTTTCACCTGGATCCGGGATTTTCCGCCTCTGGCGGATTTCTCCGGCCCCGGTTCTTTGTCCGTCTCTTGCCGGATTCTCCGATTCCGGGTTTTTTCCTAACTTCGGGATTTTCCGGTCCAGTCGGATTTTCCCGGATTCCGTCAAAATCCCGATCTTCCTGATTTCCCCGGTTTCTGCATTTCCGCGGAATCCGTGTCTCCGCGCATTCCAAATTCCACTTGGGGCACGGGTTTCCGGACTTGTCAGAAACGTCTTTTCGCGCATTAATGGCTGAGGTATCTTGGTTCAGACGGGTATAAGGGCGAATTTAGGGCATTTTCTGATTCATTCCAACTTCGATTGCTTCCTTGTTTTCTGCTCTGGCGATTCAGAACTTTCGTTTGAGCTTTGAGGTTTGATCTTGGTTTGTTTGCGCGTGGATTGCTTGAGTGTTGCTGCCAGTATCTCGTTGCTTGGACGTGTTGTCACGTGGATTGATTTTCTAAGCTCGATTTCTGCTCGTCTTGATCCATGGTATGTATTCGTCGCCCTTCCGTTTGCTTGCATGGTGATTTGGGGTTTTCCTGTACTGGGCATTGTTGAATTTTGGGTTCGGCTCATGTTTTGACTTTGGGTGTCGTATTTATTCAGTCGGGTTGATCCGTTTTTTTTATTATTGAGGCCCATCTCTCGTGCCCTATGAGTTCCGTTTATCCGCTTGATTGCATATTTACACTTTAGACGGAATTCTGGGTCGTGTTGCTTGATTGTTTTGGGTGCGGGATGTGTTACCACGCGAATTTAGGGTTTTCTCGGTATTTCGGTTAAAGCGATGACTTGATCTTGTGTTTGAATGACTTTCGCCTCGTTTTGTGTTGGCTTCCCTGTCCTGTGAGGATTAGAGGGCTTTTAGGTAAATCCCGAACTGATATTTTAACCCTAAAAGCTTGCTCTGGTTTTAATGGCGGATATGTGGTTGTTCGATTTAGGGCATCGTCATTTTAGTATGGGATCCTTCCTTTGAGTGCTTCTGAGTGTTGGAACCCTTTGCATATTCGAGTCTGGTGATTGTCGTCGGTTTTGGGTTCATTCGAGCTTTGATATTGAAGATCTTGTGGTCGCTCCTGTTTTGGTGCGCGTTTTGCCATTTTTCGGGTTTCCGAGGCTGTCGCGGAATTCCCGGTCTCCCGGATTTTCCCGGTTTCCTTTTATTCCGCGGACAGGGTTAATTTCCGGTGCATTTGATGCTGTCCGCGAAAGTCCGTCCCATTCGGATTTTTCCGGATTTCCTGTCTGATTGCATTCTGTTGTATATTTCGATGAGAGGATTGATGGAGTGATTGTTAATGCCTATTTCTTGATTGCCAAAGAGTAAAATTGATGATTTTCCTGTGATTTCCGAGCATATTAATGATTTACATGGCTAATAGTGCTTTGGTGGCAGGAGTCCGTCTGGGTCGGATTTCTCCGGAATTCCGCCCCGAATGTATTTTCCCGGATTATTTGATTTCTCCGGATCTCAGAAGATTGGCAATTGGCATTTGGTTTTAATGGATTTGTATGATGTATGCTAACCTTTTGGATGGATATGAGCCTAATAATTAATTTCTAATAATGATTCTTGGATGTGCAGGCTGAATCAAGCAAAGCTGCTGCTGGGAAGTCCAAAGGTGGTGCGGGGGCATCTGCAGTTTCCGAGACAGAAAAATTGAGATTAGACATGAGAAGTCAGGTCCCAGAGAGTAAGATATCCTCTGTGTGGGCAGATGTGTCCGATACCAACGTTGGTGCCTGGCGTTACGAAGAATTCAAACAGAGAACAGCTGAGAGGGACCAGTCGGCATTGAGGCAAGGGATGATGAACTCAGGTTTGGTACATGTGGCAGGGTTCCCTCCAGCAGTCCAGTGCTACGAGCTGATTTTGGAGTGTGCTAGACAGTACGCTTTCGACACACAGATGGTGGTTAGTACTGAGGGACGAGTGTTAGCGAATTTCAGTCCAGCCTCCATTGCCCGGGCCTTCAGCATGCCGGATCTCCCCTCGGTTTGCGCCCTAAACATTGACACGGCCCGCACGTATTATGAGAACGAGCCAGTTAAGGCTCAACAGCTTATCAACTCATGGCTTGAGAAGCCCAAGTCTCACCACTCTAAATTGCCCAAACAGTTGCACAGGGTGAAGTTCAGGCCAGATATTTATGATGCCATCACACTGTTGAGCAGGGTGGCCGGACTCAAAACTGCCGGGGTATTGGAAAGTTGGATGGTCCATGTGATCACCAAGATAGGCCAAGGAACGAATTACCACTGGGCAGGACTTATCAGTGCAGAAATAGATAGGCAACTGAGGAATGTTTTGGAAGGAAAGAAGTTTACCATGTCCTCCTTTGTTATATATATACTGGCCATCTCCTATCCCTACAAGGGACTTACTCCGGCGGGAACCATTGGACAGGACATTATCTATGAGGTCTATCCGGAATTGCACCTCGGACACGGAGATTATAGGAGGGCCAATGATGCCTTCACTATGCACATTACCCGGACCCTTCAGAATGCGGAGCACATCAGATTGTCCGATGGGGCTAAGGGGTTGATTAAGAATTATGGGGCCTGGTTCATCCAGTTCCCCACTTTCACTTATCTCCGGATTGATGGATGCCCCGTTGCTCCCTACAGATTGCCCAGGTATCCCACTGACCACATAGTGCTACTGGAGGTCGTAAGACAAATTTGTGAGTTCGATACGGTGGTCAAGAAGGAGAAACATAAAACTGGTTTTGGAGGTGACTTCCCTCTTGGGATTGGCGTGGATGTGATGTGTCCTTCCATTCAATCAGCTCATACTGCAGGTGAGGAATTGGCAGCCTATGGATTCTCTTTCCATTCAAAGAGAATGAATTTTGACATCACCGGAGGGGCACAGAAAAGGGCTACCCGGGAATACAGGCACAAGGAGGACTTGGAGGACTACTGGGTCAACATCAAGGATGACCTTGATGCACGAAGGAAAAGGTATTCCCGGCTGCCAGTTGAGGCAATTAGGCAGTACAATGTGAAGCTGATTCCAGATCAGCTGGAGGATGATGGAAAACTGGTCCAGGACCATGTCTATGAGCCCATCAAGGATAGGTCAGCAGCGGATATTGATTGGAATGAGCCTGAGGTGACAGAGTTGGAGGACTTAATGGCTCCAGCGCTAAAATTTACCTTTGCTTGGATCAAACATGAGGTATGGGTATTGGAAAATGCCAATGTACCCTTCACTTTCGACCTGATGGGGAATCTTAACCCCATGTCCACCTCTGAGGAGTCCGGGGAAGAAGACCCCAAGGGGAAAACAGCCAAGGCCTCTCCTTTCAAAATCAAGGTTAGAAGTCCTAAGGGGACTCAACCTGCAGCAAAAAGGAAACCTATTGGCAAACGCAGGTGGAAGACCCTGACTATCAGCAGGTCCTCGGACGAGGAGGAGGCGGAGAAAGCTGAGGAGGAGGATGTTCCTCCACCGCCCAAGAAGGCCAGAACTACAAGGGCGGCGAAGAAGAAAGGCCAAACGACTTCGGAAGATGAGCCTCCAGTTGTGGATGTAGAAAGCTCCGGAGGGGAGAAGACCAAAGTATACATTAGAAAATCTAGAACTCCTTCCCCAAAGGATGCCGCACAGCCAACTGACTCTTCTCCAATATCGCCAGCCACTGAACAGGACAAGCCTGTCTCTCCTCCACAGGGTGTAACAGAGCCGGTAAATCCGGATGAGCAGGAAATCAGCGGAGAGGCAGAGCCGTTTAAAGAAGGGGCATTATTCAGTGAGGCTGCCGAGCTCGAGGTAGAGACAGAAGAAGGGCACACTTCTCCCTTGGTGCAGTACGAGGACTCTCCGGAGAGTGAAAAGGGCCGCGGATCGCCAGAACCAGAGAAAAGCATCCCCGCTGGAACTCCATCGCCGGTGCTTCCTGAGTTGGGATTTGAGGAGACGGATCAAGGTGAACAACCTCCAGAGAAAGATGATGACAAGGCAACAGAAGAAGAAGAAGTCGAGGTGGTGGTAGCAGAAGAGGAGAAAGCCACAGAGGACCCGGGGAAAACTGACACAGAAGGAATCCGGATAGACCCAGCAGCCCCGGACTGGTTAGAAAAAGAAATAGCGAGGAAGAAACAGGTGATAGTGGAGGACACTCCTCTCGACTGGGATGCAATGTTATCTCAGATTGGAAAGGGGAAAAAGAAGAAGGCTGCTAGGATAATTTCCCGGGTGGAAAGGGATGAGGTGCATAACCGTGTAGTCCACATCGCCACCCCTGTTGCAGATAAAACAAGAGATGAGGTAGTAGGCCAAGATTACAGTGTCCAAACCATTAACCTTGGGCCAGCTTCCCTAGAACAAGACATTGAGGAATTCGAGGGGTCAAGTGCTGTGATTCTGGATAGATTGAAGAAGGAGACTCAGACAAAGAGAGAATTAAAAAGGGAAAATGAAAGGTTGAGGAAAAGCTTAGAAGAGGTCATGAAACCTCTACAGTCCCTCCATCCGTCCTCCTCTTCTACTCCCGGATTTCTGCCGAAGGAAACAATTTCTGGCATAGAGAAGATGAAGGCTTCCACACAAGCTGCCATAGACTGGTTGATGAGTGTTCGGACACAAGGGGATGAAGCTATTAAGGAGATCCTGTCTGTTGGCAAGGATGCAGTCCAAGGAAAAGAGCTGATGGAAAGCATCCTTTCTCAGGATATGAATGATGTCGATTCTCTGTTGCAGAAGACAAAGATTATTCTGGGGCATGGCAGGGAACAATTGGGCAAGGATGGAATTCTTCCCTCTTCCAGGTTGGATGAACCATGGGAATGGTTCGAAGCATTACAGATCAGGCAGGGAGCCCTGAAAAAGATAAAGAAACGAAGAAAAGCCATTGATGCCGACCTTACTGCAATCTATGATGGTTGCATTGCATTTTTTGAAGTGATGACAGGGAGGAATAAGATGGCTCCCAAGTACCTGAGTTTGGATCAATTGAAGGAATGGTGGCATGAGGTTTATGCCCCGGATTCTGATGAGGTTGTCACTGGCCATATGCTTGATGATGCGGCTACATATTTGGCAGTGATAGATAGATACCTGACCAGCAGAAAGGATTGGAAGGGGACCATTGAGCGGTCCAATGAAGGGATTGAGTCAATTAAATGCCGGCTCAAAGTTTTGCCATTGCCACCTGTTGCTGAGTTGGAAGGAGTTTTCTTGAGGGTCCAAGGGTCACCAGCGCGGAGGAAAGACAAAGGAAGTGGCAATTAAGGTTTATCTCGAGATTTGTGCTTCCCTATTATCATAGGGCATACATTGGACCAGACTTCCTTGGAAACTGTGCCTTGGCCGACTTGGATGATGGCATTGAATGTGTGCCTTAGTTTGTTTCCTTGGCCGACCTGTTTTGGCGGTTTTTATTTTTTGTAAAATGTTTGGCTGGGCCGACATGTTCTAAAAAATTTGATAAATAGGCATTTTTGCCTTAGTGTAAGGGACAGTTCAGAAGATTTTGATAGTAGAGATTAGCAAGAGCAATAGTTAGAGTTTTAGAATTTCTTAAAGCAGATATCATATTCAGAACAGTTGAATTGTTGCAGCATTTGATGATTAATACAATTGAAGGCATTGTGGTTTTCCTGGTGAAATCCTTTGTGTTACCTCATCTTGCATGGTTCTTTTGTTCTATCTTTTACATTGCTTGAAGATCTAGGGTTTATTATTCAGAAATAAATTAGTTTAGTTGGATAAATGATGTATGTGATTTCATATTTGGAATGTCGGTAGCTATCTTTGGTCTATACTCCCAGTAACTATCTGATTGTAGTAGGCTGGTGAAGTCAACCTGGACCATATATATTCAAATGTGCTTAAGTTCGGTTGTAGATGCAAGTCTATGATTTGAAAATTTATACTCCTCAGAAGATTGCACTGTTCTTGTAAAGATTGCCTTGTGGGTCGAACAAGAATTGGTTATTTGAGATAGGTCCATTCCAAATATATGTCATTTGCATTGCTTGTCTGTTCAGTAATTTAGATTTTATTACCTTCCCTGCATCCCTATCTTTTGCAATTTCTTCATTATTCGGTTAGATTTAGGATTCAAGATCATCATATTGTTAGATCTGATAAATTGAAAAGGTTCAGTTTGCTTGTAGTAAGGTCCGATTGTGATTACCAGCAATTTCACATTTCATCTGAGTTGTTTTATGCATTGTTATGACCTAACACCCGAGAGACCTTGGGGTGATTTTCAGTGATTCATTATTGGAGATTACCTTTCAAGAGAGATAAGATTTTGTATTCTGTCTGAGTTGTTGCTGTGCAGAAAACACCATCAACAGATTGGCGCTAGAAGGAGGGCCTGAATGAGCACACTGGATCGTTTCTTGAATGCCATCTCTCCAGAGAGATTTAGGAGAAATACCAGATCCACCACCAGAGAGGAAGATTTAGAGGAACTTCAATTTCCAAATAGGTCAAGAAGGACTAGAGGGAGAGGAGAATCATCATCGCCCGCTCCATCACCAACATCATCCACATCCTCATATAGGGGAGTATCATCCTTACCTATCCCTTCACCAACATCGTCCATATCTTCTTACCCTGAGGTTGAAGCAATACCCGTTCCTGAAGAGGTTCCCCTTCAACAGTTCCAGCCTGCCGTTAACCAACCACAACCTCCACCCCCGCTTTTACCAATGGCTTTCCTTGCCAATAATCCGTCACCTTTGTCCTTCGGAGCTTATAATGTAATGCCTAAAAATCCTGAGCATTTCTGCTCAAAATTTCATGTAAATGACCCGAATAGAACTGTAGAAGAACACATAAGGATTTTCCAAACTTGCCTTAAAGACAGAGGAATTGTCCATGAAGATGTTGCTTGTAGGCTATTCCCTTACTCCCTGGGTGAAGAAGCTTTTTATTGGTACAACCATCTCCCTGCTGGCTCAATTCAGAACTGGGGTGACCTTGAAAAAACCTTTCTGCAAAAGTTCCGAATACCCATCAGTGCTAATGAGCTATACCTGCAATTTATCAAAGTCAAGAGAGAAGTCAACGAACCCATAGCCAGTTTCAATAATAGATTCCATCGTGCGTTCACCAGATTGCAAGATCCATATGTCCTAGATGATGGTACTGCCCTGGGAGTATATTATGAAGCTCTGGATAGTCTAACGGCAACCTTTCTGAAATGGAGACCTAACCCTCCAGCTACCTTGACAGACGCTTACACGGAGGCTGTCAAGCTTAGCACAGACTTGAGACAGCACTTGACGGGGCCATTGCCTTCTCTGGGACCAGTCGCACACCCTAACCAGATTCAGGCAGTAAATCAGGCTCTCACCAATCACACCCCTATTATGAATCCAATTCCTCAATTATCAATGGTACCACACCCTGGTCATCCTATGAATCAGGTTTCTCCTATGATGAACATCCCTCAACAGCAGGTTAACCAGCCTATGTACCAGTCACAATCAAATAGCTTCCCGGCTTATCTGCAGAATTCGGAAGTGTTGCATCAATCTCTGGGATCCGCCCCAGTCCCCGTCCCACCTCTGAGTAACCCAAACCAGCCTCCCTACCGAGACCCTAATAAGGAAAGAATTGACGAAATGGCTGAACAAATAAAGAAGCTAAATCTAGAGGTGACTTATTTGAGAAACCAGAATAGCCAATTGCAAGCCGCTCAAAAGGGAATGCAATCCAATCCGAACAGGGAGTTCTCACAGGGGCAGAATTTCGACAGGGGACAACGCAATGACAGAGGATTTTACAATGACAGAGGGTATAACCAGGATAGAGGTTTCAACAACGATAGGAGGCAAAACTTTGATAGAGGCCAAGGAAGTGGGTCAGGATTTGACAAAAGGCCATCACA